>PISX010004590.1:0-119040 GCA_004024625.1 Mellivora capensis
GGAAATGACAGATGCTGGCGAGGATGTGGAGAAAGGGGAACCCTCCTACAGTGTTGGTGGGAATGCAAGCTGGTGCAACCGCTCTGGAAAACAGCGTGGAGGTTCCTCAAAAAGTTGAAAATAGAACTACCCTATGACCCAGCAGTTGCACTACTGGGTATTTACCCTAAAGATACAAACGTAGTGATCCGAAGGGGCATGTGCACCCGAATGTTTGTAGCAGCAATGTCTACAATAGCCAAACTATGGAAAGAGCCTAGATGTCTATCAACAGATGAATGGATAAAGAAGATGGGGTATATATACACGATGGAATACTATGCAGCCATCAAAAGAAATGAAATCTTGCCATTCGCAACGACGTGGATGATACTAGAGGGTATCATGCTTAGTGAAATAAGTCAATCAGAGAAAGACAACTATCATATGATATCCCTGCTACGAGGAAGTGGAGATGCAACATGGGGGGTTGGGGGTTAGGAAAAGAAGAAAAGAAACAAGATGGGATTGGGATGGAGACAAACCATAAGTGACTCTTAATCTCACAAAACAAACTGAGGGTTGCTGGGGAGAGGGGGTCGGGAAAGGGGGGTGGGGTAATGGACATTGGGGAGGGTATGTGCTATGGTTAGTGCTGTGAAGTGTGTAAACCTGGCGATTCACAGACATGTACCCCTGGGGATAAAAATATGTTTATAGAAAATAAAAATTAAAAAAAAATAATCTTAAATTTTTTGACCCATGAACATGAGGTGTTTTCCCATTTATTTAGATCTTCTTTAATTTATTTCAACAATGTTGTGTGGGGTCTAGAGTATAAGTTTTACACTTACTTTGTCGAATTTATTTCTAAGTTTTTTTTTTAAGCTATAATGAATGAAATTGTTAATTTCATATTTTGGATTTATATTTGGATTTATACAAATACAACTGATTTTTGTGTTGTTTGATAACCTGTACCTTTGCTGAAGTCATTTTTTTTTTAATTGTGATGCTTTTTTTTGGGGGGGGGGGACAGACAGAGATCATAGGTAAACAGAGAGGCAGGCAGAGAGAGAGGGGGACCTGACCCGAAGGCAGAGGCTTTAACCCACTGAGCCACCCAGGCGCCTCTGAAGTCATTTTTTAGTTCTAATAGTTTTAGGTGAATTTCTTAGGATTTCCTGTGTAAAAGATCATGAGATCTACAAATAGAGATGATTTCTGCTGTTAGAGTCTGGATGCCTTGTTTTTTGTTTTTTGTGGGGGGAGGTTTGTTGTTGTTGTTGTTATTTTGCCTAATTTCCCTGACAAGAGTCTCTAGTAAAATGTTGAGTATAACTTTCAAGAGTTCCCATCATTGTTTGTTCCTCGTTCCTTCTTTTCATAGAACTTCTTTTAACATCTTTTGTAAGGCAACACATTGTTACTAGCAACAATCTCCCATTTTTGTTTACCTGGTAAAGCCTTCATCTTCCCTGTATTTCTGAAAGATAGCTTTGCTGGATGTTGGATTCTGGGTTGGCATTTTCTTTCTTTGAATACTTGGAATAGTTATCTCTTAATAACTGCTGAGAGGTCAGTTATTAACCTTAATGCAGTTCCTTTATAAGTGATGTTTTTTTTCTTGTTACTTTCAAGATTTTTCTGTTGCTTTTGACTTTTACCGTTTTTAGTATGATGTGTCTGTTTGTAGATCTCTTTGTGTTTATTCTGTTTGGCGTTTGAAGAGCTTCCTGGATGTGTAAGTTACTGCTTTTCAATAAATTTAGGACATTTTCTGCAATTTCTTCGAATATTTCTTCCCTTTTCTTGCTGTTCTTTTGGTAGTTCTCTTACTATATGTTTGAGCACTTGTTGGTGTTCTACATTTCTCTGAAGTTCTGTTCATTTTTCTTCATTCTTTTTTCTTTGACATTTTTCAGCTTTCATAATCTCAGTTGCTCTTTTCACATTTGCTCTTTTTTTTTTTTTTTTTAAAGATTTTTTATTTGTTAGAATGAGAGAGAGAGAGAGCATGAGAAGGGGGATGGTCAGAAGGAGAAGCAGAATCCCTGCCAAGCAGGGATCCAGGGAGTCCAGGATCATGACCTGAACTGAAGGCAGTCGCTTAACCAACTGAGCTACCCAGGCGCCCCACATTTGCTCTTTTATTTCTCTCCTGCCAGTTCAGATCTACTCTTGAGCCCCTCTAGTTAATTTTTTATTTCCGTTATTATACTTTTTAAACCCCAAATTTTCCCTTTAGTTCTTTTTTGTAATTTCTTTTGCTTTATTAATATTCTCTGTTTGATGCAACTTTGTTGTCATACCCTCTTTTACTTTTCTATAATCATGCTTTCCTATACTTCTGTGAACATGTTTATAAGGCTACTTTCAAGTCTTTTGTTGTTGTTAAATCTGACATATGTTTGCTCTCCTAGGGAATTTCTGTTGCCTGCTTTTTTCCCCACTGTATGGGTCATATTTTCCTGTTTCTTTGTACGTCTCCCTGTAGTTTGTTGGAACTGGACATTCTAGATATTTATATTGATAATTTAATTTATTTTACTTACTTAATTATTTTTTTAAAAAGTAGATTCCTTGCCCAACATGGGGCTTGAACTTAGCCTGAGATTGACAGTCACATGTTCTACCAAACTAAGCCAGCCAACCACCCCTTGATATTTTAGATATTAGACATTATATATGGTAGATATAGACATTATATATTGTAGACAATATGGTCTTGTACCTTATTGTATTTTAGACACTGGTCTATTATTGTATTGTAGACACTGGTCTTGTACCTTCTCAATCTGTAATTTTTTTGTTGTTGTTACTTACTTCATTAAATGTTGTTTAGTAACTAGGTCAATTATTTTAGTGAAGTAAGCTTCTGATGCTATTGCTCAGGGAATCACAGCTCTCCGTATCCCCACAGTTGTTCTGAGATGACAGTGATTCTCTGCTGCTCTTTCTCTGACCATACACAACTGTCAAACTACATTAACTGCTCTATTGTTTTCAAAAGTGTCTTGGAGTCTTAAGTTGCTTTACAAACTAGTCTAAATAGTAGCTTCTTTGAAGGAATAGTTTCAGAGGTGTATTTGTTCCGACCACAGGAAGGTTCCTCCCAGGTTCATTATACGTCAGTTCTCTCCTGCAAGCTATCAGGCCTATTGTCTTGAATGTTGGTTGGTTTTTTTTTGTTTAAGATTTTATTTATTTGAGAAAGAGAGCAGAATGAGAGAGGACATGAGCAGGGGTGAAGGGCAGAGGGAGAGAGACAAATAGACTTCCCTCTCAGCAGGGAGCCCTACTCGGGGTTCAGTTCCAGGGCCCTGAGATCATGATCTGAATGAAAGGCAGATGCTTAACCAACTGAGCCACCTAGGCGCCCCGAATGTTTGTGTTTGTGGGGTTTTTTTTTAAGATTATTTATTTATTTATTTATTTGACTGGCAGAGATCACAGGCAGGCAGAGAGATAGGTGGCGGGGGTGGGGGGGAGAGCAGGCTCCTCGCTGAGTGGAAAGCCTGATGTGGGGCTCGATCCCAGGATCCTGGGATCATGACCTGAGCCAAAGGCAGAAGCTTAACCCACTGAGCCACCCAGGTGACCCCGAATGTTTTTTTCTTAAATCCATAAATTTTCTTCAGTTGCCACATCCTCAGCTGTTCAAGCTGAGCTTGAACTTCTCCATGTGGTATTACAAATGAAGTCAGTTCCTTTGGGAAGAGATTATAGACTACCTGTTTTGTTATCTATTTCTACTCTCAGGCAGCTCTGGAGCTCTTCTCTAAATGACACTGCTGCTCTAGAAGCTTGAGCATTCAGTGAAGGTAAGGGTGGGAGTGTGGGCAGCAACCTGATATCCTCTTGGCTTGCTTCTCTAGAGCCACCACCTCACAAGCCAGGGCAGTGATTAGGATTCCAGTTTCTCAGTAGAGTTGTGCCCAAAGTATAGCCTTTGTTCCATAAGTTGGGGGCTTGGCCAAAGAAGGGAATGCTCACTTCTTGACATCACTTGCCTGGGGCTTAGCAGTACCTACCTGGGGGCAGGATGAGGTAAACTGAAGTCTTGGGGCTCCTCAGAAGAAAACCCTCCAACAAGGAGCTCAATAAAAGGAAACCTTGTGTTTTTGACTACAGCAGTCTGGAGAGGTTGTCTGCCTCCCTCGTAGTGGGTAGGGAGGGACAGGTCTTAGTTTAAATAACACAGATCTCTCCTTTCTTTTTTTTTTTTTTTTAAGATTTTATTTATTTATTTGACAGTCAGAGATCACAAGTAGGCAGAGAGGCAGGCAGAGAGAGAGGAAGGGAAGCAGGCTCCCTGCTGAGCAAAGAGCTTGATGAGGGACTCTGTCCCAGGACCCTGGGATCATGACCTGAGCCAAAGGCAGAAGCTTAACCCACTGAGCCACCCAGGCGCCCAGATCTCTCCTTTCTTACCGAATTTTTCTACATATTCTTGAATAAATTTTTCCTCATTTGTCCTTGGGACTATTTCCTGAGCTTCTCATTGGTATCATTTTACTAGTTCCATTGGGTTAGCAGATTAGCAGAGCTCCTCATGCTCTCTTGTCAGAAATTGATCTCTGAATGGTTTTTGTTTTTAATTGAGATATAATTGGCATATAACACTGTATTAGTTTTCGGTGTATAACATAATGATTGATTGATATATATATGTATTATTAAATAGTCACCCCAACAAGTTTAGTTAACATTTTAGTTAACATTTAGTTACAAATTTTGTTTTTTTTCTGATGATGGGAACTTTAAAGAAGAATGGTTTTAAATACATTGTAATTATCTTTTTTTTACAGGGCTGTGGAATTGTTTTGTGAAATTATCTGGGCTTGCTATTTATTGGTGAAGGGGAAGGAGTTCCTTAAAATTTATTTTACAGAAATTTATCTATTTAGATCCCTGTCTTTTCTGAAGTCCGTTTTGATAACTAATATTTTTCTAAATAATTACCCATTTGATCTAAATTTTCAACCTATTTGCATAGGACTGAGCAAAGTAATCTCTTATGATTCCATTAAGTTTTTTCTAACTGCAGTTATTGGGGGGGGTGGATGTACTTCTTTTTATATGTCTTAAGCATTATTATAATTCACTAATGAGGTAATACTGGAAAAAAATTTTCCTTACAGCTTGACTGGTTATGATTTATTATAATCAGGGTTTCCTTTATTTCTACAATAATAGTGCTTTATTGAATTTTTTTTTTTGCTTTATTGAATTCTTGCTGTGTATTAGGCACTTTACAATTTTGATTTATTTAATCTTTATAACAACCCAAGAATGTATATATTGATAGTATCTTTATTTTATGGATGAGAAAATTGAGCTATAGAGAAAATAATTTGCCCAGTTATGCCTAGGTGATGATCATAGTTTTGTTTTTTTGTTTTTTGTGTTTTTTTTTTTTTTTTCGTGTGTGTGTGTGTGTGTGTGTGTGTGTCGGAGAGAGAGGGAGAGAGAGCGAGCGAGCACAGACAGACAGAATGGCAGGCAGAGGCAGAGGGAGAAGCAGGCTCCCTGCCGAGCAAGGAGCCCAATGTGGGACTCGATCCCAGGACGCTGGGATCATGACCTGAGCCGAAGGCAGCCGCCTGAGCCACCCAGGCGTCCCGATGATCATAGTTTTAACTTCTTAGTTGGCCTACAGAAATTTAAAATTATTTAAGGTTGTTAAATAAATAGATGTATTTACTTCCTAATGTCTCAACCTAAATCACTATCCAAAAAGTAATATAATTTTTAGTTGTCTATGACAATATACTCCATCCCATGGATTTTTTCAATGAAGTTAGTGGGGTGAAAAGGGTTACCAAATTTTCCTTCCTCAGTTAACAATTAGTATTTAAATTTGTAGTTAGCATGAAGGATTCGTTTTATTTTTTATTTTACTTTTTTTTGAGAGCTTTCTTTTAAATGGATATTTTACATTTGGAGAGTCAGTGTAACAATTAAAACATTTAAATAAAAATTTTGAAAAATATTTTAAAAATCCACATCATTACACTAATTTGGTTTGAAAGCTCTTATTTGACATGATCATATACAAAAAAATTTTTAAAGAAATTGTTAATAGTTTCTGTAATATCCTAATTATATTCTTGAATGAGAGAAGTTAGGAAAGATAGGAATTTAAGGAATAAAAATTGAGAGTGTCATCATTTTGAAAAAAAAACCAAAACTTCCTGTTTAGGCAAGACTGAGTAAATATATGTAACTATCGCCCTCTTGGGTTGGTATAAGGAACATGTTTTTCAAAATAATCTGTGTTGAGATTTCTCTTTCTTCTTTTAAAGGTGTTAAAATCATCACACAACAAGTTCAACCAAGTAAAATCTTACCCAAACCAGTGACAGCAACTCTGCCCACCAGTAGCAATTCCCCTATTATGGTGGTTAGCAGTAATGGTGCAATTATGACAACTAAACTGGTAACCACTCCTACTGGTAAGTTTTCTTGAGCGTCAGTCCATTCATTCATCATTTATTCATTGAGTAGTTTCTTTGTATCAACAAGTGCTTGACACTGGGAATGTAGGGATTAATGAGACAATTCTTTAAGAGGCTTTCCCTCTAACTAAAATTAGCTTTCTTTTATTATTGTCATGGTCTTCTGTTTTTTTACTTTATAGCACATTCTAAAGTTTCTCATTTCTTTGATTATTTGTTGATTTACTGTAGTTCACCTTGTTAGACCATAAGCTCCATGATAAGGGACCATCTTTGTTTTATTCACCATATATATGTTGAGCTGGTCTGAAAGTAGGTGTTTAGTCAGGATTTGTTGAGGGACCAAAAACATACTCTCTCAGCCCAGAAGGATTGTACTCTTAGGAGGTTGAAAGTCTGTATTACATTGTGGTGTAGTAAGCATTACTCTGACTGAGAAAAGCACAGGATGCCTTTTGCCCAGATATGAGAGCATCCAGGCTATGTCCAAGGAAGTGACAGTGTAGAACATTTTAAATAGTACTACCCTTTGTATCCTTGAGCAGTTTACTAATCCCTCTAAGTCTTTTCTCTTGTCTATTTAAATGGGATAACAATACCTGTACCATAAGGTTATTGTAAGTATTAGAGGAAATCAGGTATGTAAAGTCCCCAGCAGAGTAATAGCTGTTATTATTAATTAACGTAAGAATTAGCTATTACTATTATTTTAAATTGTATAACTCTTACCAGATTTTTTGAGAAGGGCCAGTACGTAGATGGTAGAATCTAAATAATGTAAAATGATATCCATCTCAAGTTTATAAAGCTATCATTTATTGGCCAGGATGTAAAGGTCTATGCAGACATTACACTTAATCTCCCTTAGGCTGATATCTCCACTTTTAGCGGCAAAACAGAGACTGATGTAAAGCAACTTGCCCAAAGTCATGCAGCCAATAAAAGGAAGATCTGGGATTTGAACCCCAATCTGTTTGACTCCCTTTTTTTCTTTTAAGTTGTGACAAAAATAGAACATGAAATTTACAATTTTAAGGGTACAGTTCATTGACATTCAGTGTCATTCATATTATTTTATACCTATCAATCACCATCAGGCTTCAGAACCTTATCATCTTCCCAAACTAAAACTCTACACATTGAACAGTAACTCTCCATTACCACCTTCCCCTAGTCTCTGCCAGCCAGCATTCTACTTGCTGTCTCTGCAAAGCCTGTGCTTTAAAAACATGGTATTCTTGCATTAAATTTATCATACTCCACCCTCCCCGCCCCAAACTTTTTTCCATTTGATACAAAGATAATAGTGTTATCTATATATGATTCTTTACCTTAGGGAAAGTTAGTAAAAATAATAATGTGTCTGTGCCTTTGTATCTATGTTAGAAATGGTGTTTCTATTTAAAAAAAAAAAACTTAAGTGGAAAATGTTTTGTTAAAATTCAGCTGATTCACATTATATTTGTAGCATGTTTACTTTGCACTAGATTTTTTTAAGGGGGATTCAGATGTATGTTTGTAACCAGTTTAAATTAATTCTACCTAATGTTCTTCTTTGTTTGGGTTGTGATTGTATTCAAAAACTCTTAAATATCTTGCTAAAAGCATTTTTGCAGGATAACCACTGAAAACGGTTATCACGATGACCATGAGAAAGCATGAAAAAATGCTTTCCTGTATTAACTTAATCATCTTCATTCTTCCCCAGACTAATAGTTCTTAGTGCAAGAATAGTATTTCTGAGTTACTGGCCTTGTAGGAGACTATGACAGGCTCATCTGATTAGTTTTTAATTCCTGTTTGGGAAAAGAAAAAAGTCCTTAGGATAGTGGGCAAGAGTGCAAAATCCTTTGAGAGACATGAAGAAAAATATTCTAACAGGTTAGTTAGAGGAAATATGTAAATAGTGAACTTTTTTGGCTAGAAGAAATATTCCTGGCAACTCTTGGCAGCTTCAACTTTAATCTCTAGTAAAATGATGGAATAATTCTTTAAAAGATGGAGATATATTTAGAGAGTAGCAGAGTACAAAATAGTAAAAGTTTATAAAATTTTAAGCAAACAATACTGCCTTATTTGCTGAGTGCTGACATTGGGTTTGGCACTGAGACAGCATAAAGCAGATGCAGAGACCTTAAAATCTATAACAGAAATATCTAAAATGCTCTGGCAGGGAAGATGATTAAATTTAAGTTTCTTTTGGCATAGAACTAGTGGAAGAAGGGTAGTGGAAGAAAGGAACATAGTTACTTATACTTTTTCTTGAGGTTAGTAATTTGATGCGACACATCACAAAATTTTATGTGTAAAATTAATTCAAATTGACTTGGCCTTGGTTCTTGCTCTGTGCATTGAAAACTGGCTATAAATTGTTACTTAATGTCTTGACACCTTGAAATTCCATTTTCAAGTTAAAGCAATGTAGATTACATTGAATTATAGCTGAACTGTATAAATTGTCATTCTTCTATAAGTAATGACAAGTTTTTCTTTTGGCTTCTCTCTTTTTATAGGCACACAGGCAACCTATACCCGGCCAACAGTGAGCCCGTCCATAGGTCGGATGGCTGCAACCCCTGGAGCTGCAACTTATGTGAAAACTACCAGTGGTAGCATCATTACAGTTGTACCCAAGTCATTAGCCACCTTGGGGGGCAAGATAATTAGCAGTAATATAGTTTCTGGTAGGTATATCTGAAATATGTTAAAGCTTTAGGTAACCTGTAAGGGGAAAAAGCCTTTCACTGTTGAAGGATTCTTTTTGATCTGTTTTCTGCTTACAGTTCTGGAGCTTTATTTTTAGTCCTGATGTTTAGTGATTTTTAAGTCTAGTTTTTTATTTCTAGTATTAAGTTTCACACATTAAATTTTTTATTTTAAAATAGAACATTTAGTTGTTTCTCATCAGAATGGAAATACTGTGATTTACATTTGTATGGAGATTTTTCATTTACTAAGTATTCTCCCATTTGTCAGTCCTTTGAGAACTGATAACTCCAAATAGTTGGCATCACCCCCAGTTGACAGGTACAGACAGATTTAAGTTTAGAGAGATGAGATTGACCTATCCAAGACCACACAAGCTAGATAGAGGAAGACCCTTTTTTCATAGAATAATCTTATTTTCCTATTCTTTTAAATGTATCTTGAGCACTCCTCTGCCCCCACTTAATGGCTATTCATCTAAATATGTTTGAAGGACTGTATCTCATAATTTCATTTACTAATGTCACTTTAGCTTATTAAAAATAAAAATATTTGAATATCTTTTTATTTTCTTTTCACCATTATAATGATTGTTTACTTTTAAGAAATACTTTACTCAGATAGTGAAAGCTAATACTTACTGGTATTTTGGGACTTTACCTGGTTTTTATCAGCTCATTAATTCCTGCAGTATTGGACTATGGACTGTGAAGTGGAATGTTAACATAGCATCTGTTTTCTTTATTAGTTTTTAATTAAAATTATGTAAATCTCTCATCAAGCAAGCCCTGTGGACTTTAACTGTCTACCATTTTTGTGGACTAGCCATATTTTTTATGCCCCTGGTGAGTTGTTCTGTGAAGGGATTGAAGTACTTGGTAATATATGCAGTTCCTGATAACTCAGGGACTGATAGAAAAAAAAACAACAAAGCAGGGCATGATATTGGCATAAAGCACAGTATTTAAAGCTGCTAATATTGGCTCTGTTCTTAAGTGTAAATGAGAAAATCTGATGTTTGCCAAACTGAGGAGGGTGAAACCAGATGAAAGAATCATCATAATCTAGCTTTAAGAGGATTTTTTAAAATAACACAGTGAAAACTCAAATTGTGATTTATTACCTGAGAGTATCTTAATGGTATAGAGCACATTCTAAAACATTTTTCAAAAAGTGATCATTCTTCATTGGTATGTAGCTTTTTATCACTATAATGGTTTTTCTTTACTTACATATGAATTCATAATAACCTTACAGCTTGAAGGAATGTCTAGATGTCATGAGGCCACTGTTGTCAGACCTTCTTCATGATTTAGCTGCTTTGTACCAGGTTAGAGCAGTACAGTAAGCAAGCATATTTTCCTGGAAGCCAGAGATCCGTATCCTATACATGTAAACATTTTATCCACCTTTGTATGTAAATATAAAACAACTCATGGTTAGCTGCTATTTCAAGTACATTTCATATACATGAGAAGAGTTCTTAAACTTTTCTAGCAATAGAATGTACTTGGCCCAAAGTTGAAACAGTGCTATTCGTTGAGTGGAGCTCATTTTGTGTCTACTTCCACCTCACTGACACTTTTTATTTTAAGGAATCTCTCATTTCTGACTGCTCTAAACTGATCCTTATTGCATATCAGTATTCTTTATAAAGACAGTTCTCTTATTTTGTAATGTTTTTGTTACTTCGTGATAGTGGGATTACAGTTTAGTTTATTAGCAGTTTTCAGACCTTGGTTATCTATTCACATAGAACTGGTAAGCCTAGTTGGATGAATTTGGGTAATCCATAATTAGATGCTGGATTCTAGAGTTTGTGCCTACCCTACTCCCTTATCCCCAAACAAAAATGAAACACTTTTCTTAAAAGACACCCAGACATCTGGGGTGCCTGGGTGGCTCTGTCAGTTAAGCAGCTGCCTTTGGCTCACGTCATAATCTCAGGGCCCTGGGATCAAGCCCCACATTGGGCTCCCAGCTCGGTGGGGAGTCTGCTTCTCCCTCTCCCTCTCTCCCCCCTGCTCATGCTTGAGCTCTCTTACTGTCTCTCTCAAATAAATAAATAAAATCTTTAAAAAAAAAAAAAAAAGGATACCCAGACAGCTAGCTGTAAGAATAGAAGGCTTTAAAAAGGAAAATGATACTTTCCCCCTTATCATGGGTAATTTGGAAAATACAGAAAGATACAACGAAAATTAAAAACATATGATTTTTACCATCCAGAGAATTATAAAATTCAAGTGTATCTATTTCTGTTGATTCCTTTTTCTGTTTTTTTGGTTTTTTTTTGGTTATAAGTGAATGTATGTGTATTTTTAAAATTACATTGAAATCTATTATAATCAGCTTTTACCCTTTTTTCATAGAATAATCCTATTTTCCTATTCTTTTAAATGTATCTTGAGAACTCCTCTGCCCCCACTTAATGGCTACACAATGTTTCCTTATATGATGCACCATAGTTTAGCCATTTTCTCATTATTGAATGTTTTAGGTTGCTTCCAATTTTTTTGGTCATTATAAGTAATCCTGTGATAAACATTATATATAAATTACGTGATGTTCTTACTTCCTTTTCTCTAGAAAGCAAGGTCATGCTTCCAAAGTGCTTCTAGAAAGGTCAGGTTTTTCTTTTCATTAGAATAAACAACTAAATGGAAGGCATGACTATTTTTGTAGTTATCTAACTCCTCAGAATCAGATATTTACTTCTATGTGTATATGTAGAGAGGCCTATCAGATATGTAAGTTTTTTGGTGAGCTTTGTTGAGGGTTGGTTAAGAAACCATGGCTGTTTTATGCAGAAGATTGTTGCATCCTTCAGAGATGAACTCATCTTCACTCGAAGCACATGATGAGAACCTGTAACCTTGGCAAGACTTGATTTTGATTTTCTTGATCCTTAGTACAATGTTCAGGCAAGGGCCTAGTGTTTATCTGTCTTTCCATTTGTTCGCTCATTTGCTCATTCTTTGAGCAAAGCAACATAAAACATTACCCAAGAGACCAGATTGTTAGAGTGATGTAAAAAATCTCTGAATAGTAAAATCTGGGCCAATAAATTAGTTTCTTTAAACCATCCTACCATAATGCTCACATTTTTACAGGAATCTTATTTTTAAATAGAAATCCCTGGAATGCATCCAATATCAGAGGCCATTATCCAAATGTGAGTTATAGTTAATTTGCACAGTAGGTGCAATTTATAACTAAAGACCGTACATATAGTGGGTCCTCTGATATTCTATGAGCCAGATCTTTGGCTGGGTGCTTTGATACATAGGGATGTACATGGATGCATTTTCTGCCCTAAAGAATGCTAAACAAATGAACTTTTATAAGCTCTGTTGTAGCATGAGAACTGTAGACTTTGACTACGTGAAAGTGTAGAGGAAGACCTTTATTTTAATTTTTTTAGATTCATTTATTTTTGAGAGAGTGGTTGCCTGTACAAGTGGGTGGAGGAGCAGAAGGAAAGGGAGGGCGAGAGAATCTCCAGCAGACACCCCATAGAGTGCAGAGCCCAATAAGGGAGGGCTCAGATGGGGGCTTGATCTCACCACTCTGAGATCATGATCTAACCAAAGCCAATAGTCTGATGCTCTGAAACCAAGCAGTATTCTGATGCTCAAACGACTGAGCCACCTAGGCACCCCTAGAGGAAGATCTTTAAAAAAAAAAAAATGAATAACACTTGTTTCATCAATACAACATAGTTATCAATTGAAAGATAGAAACATGCTCACTGGAATTTCACACTTTAATAACTTGATAATTCTAGTCATAAACTATTCTGTTTTAATATGACACTGTACTTTTCCTTATGTTATGCCTTTTTCTTCTGTTTTCTACCTTCTTCCCCCTACCCTTCATTTTGTTAAGCTGGTGTACTAAATTTGCAACTGTTCAATAAATTGACAAATCCTTGTAATGGAAAGTTTTAGACAGTAACTTAGATACAAATATAAGGCACTTGTTAAGCAAGCTTTTAAAAAAAATGGTCCTTGTACTTTGGTGAAAGCTTAGTTAACATTTCCTTGAGATAATTTTTAATGCTTACTTTCTAAAAACATTTTTATTAACCAAATATTTAGTGAGGCTGCATTGTTGAAGGAGTCATAGTAATCAGTCATGTATGAGGGATTGAAGTTAATTAAGAGTTGAAGTTGATACATATGAATAATGGGCAGTGTGGTCTTTGTGGCTCTTAACAGCTTACTATTCAAAAACTACAGATAGAGGGAAAATCATTTGTGAAGCTGGTGTTTGGATAAAAGTGTGTTTTTATGTAACCTGACGGTGTTATCTTGGACAGACAATACATTAGATGATGGCAAGTATATTATAAAGATATATAAAGTAATAAGCATAAGATTGCCAAGAACTGACTAGAATATTTTTGTTTTTAGTATAACCTTATTTCTAAAACTCTCGTCAGGAATGCTGTTTTTCTCATAGAAAAGAATAAAATTTTGTTTAATTTTTCTTCTTGGGAACATATTAATCCATCATGTTTTTAAATGGTACCTGTTCTGTGCTTAGTCATTTGATAAATGATATGCAAGCCTAGAGAAGAAAAGTATGACTTGTCTGTTTTCATGGGCAGAGGAAATCATAGGCATAGAAGTAGCATTATAACTTATGCTCGAGGACCAATGTGGAAAATAACACACTGAAGGATATATATATATGTGTGTGTATATATATATTGATAATCTTGAATTAAAGTCTGGCAAAACCTGGAAACCTAAGAGGAATTTGGGCTCTATGTGACAGGTAATAGGAAGCCATAGTGAAGAAGTTACTTATTAGACTAGAGTTTGTGGTGTATATTATGGAATAGGAACAAATAAGATCAAATAGGTAGATTAAGGCTGGGGTCATGTAAGATTGTGAAATCTAAGAGGGAAAGTTAGAACTAGATAAAATAGGGATTAGGAAAGTTTGTTTTGTTTTGTTTTAAAGTAATCTCTATCCAGAATAGGGCTCAAATTTACAACCCCAAGAGTCATCATATGCTATACTGACTGAGTCAACCCATTGCCCTGGGCAGGTTTTTGACCAGTTTCACATTGGGTTCTTGACATGATCAAACTGGTTTTTTAAAAAGAATGTTTGATATAGTAGGAGCATGAGAGCTATTTGTATGATACAGAAACTTGAAATAGGGAGAAAATATGGGAAGCCAAAAGAGAAGAGGGTCTGTCTGTTGACATTGATAACATTTTGAAAGAAGACATAAGTTGATGACAAATCGAGTTTGTTCACATATTCATTGAACAACTGTTACTGAGTAATTGCCAAACAGTTTGTGATAAGCCCTGAGGAATTAGGGATGCAAAAAGATAGAGTTTGGAGCTCCAGTGGCTTTCACAAAGCAAGATTGCACCAGGATTTCTAACTGCGACAATCAGAAGAATATAGGGTACAAATTTGATAGGTAGAGAAGTAGGTTGTGGAAGGATGTAAGGAAGAGAGCACAGTAATATGTTTGGATCAGTAGATGTGGATGTAGATCTACTGAATAGATCTCAATTGTTGAAAATATAAATCCATTTATATAAATATATAAATTGGAGTTTCATCCTCATACTCTTCAGAGTGCTACAGATTAAAAGAGCATGTGTTTAATCTGTGCCTTGGTCTATGAGTATTTGGGTTTTTTTTTAATCACATAAGCATAAATGGCTTATTTTCATAAATTTTCTGTACAGTCTAAAGTATTTACCTCTTTTTAATGTTCTTTTTTGAAGAGTTTTTGCATCACCCTAGTAAAATAAATATAATACTGGGTTTGGGGAAACTTTTGTCGTAGAAGGCAGATTTTTAATTGTTTCAATTAACTAGTCAGGGGAGGAATATTGACAGAGAAACTGATAGTGATATTTTAGATTTTGATTTTGGTCTACAGGTTTTCAAATTCCAAAAAGATGACTGCTGTAAAAGTTAATTCTTAATATTCTCTCATTCTAGGACAAATTCTACTTACTATTCCAAGCCTTCATTTTCATCCTCATGACAACTTTTGTGTCATCTGGGAATGACATTAACTACATGTATTAATTATATACAGCATAAACAGAAATAACCAAATATCACTAGTCCTTAACTCAGGCCTCCTTTTCTCCCCCCTTCTCTAAGGAACGACTACCAAAATCACTACAATCCCAATGACTTCCAAGCCTAATGTGATTGTTGTGCAAAAGACTACAGGAAAAGGAACGACCATTCAAGGCCTCCCGGGCAAAAACGTTGTCACAACATTGCTAAATGCTGGAGTAAGTAAGAGCTTGTACTGCAGACTCAGCGAATCCACTGAGGATTTTAAAGACCAGCTATATAAATATTTGCCTAAGGACTTCAGAACCCCACAATGGCCTGTATGGTTTGATTTACCACTACTGTGATGTAAGAACTGTTAAAACACCACCAATTGATGCCATTTTTCACAGTAGTTTCTAAAACATGTTGCTCATAGCTACATTGCTTTTGACCATGATTTAGATGCTTAGCTTAGTCCAGATGGAGGATTCTACTGGCTTAACTACAGGGAGACCTCTGTAAGAGGACAGTTTTATTCCTGCCTCTGGCCAGTAGACACAAGCCTAGTATTGGCCCAGGCTGGGCAAAGTGAAATATTTGGAATGAAGAAATACTTTCAAAATTAACTGCTTCATTTGTAGTTGTGAAGGCAGTTGTGCAGAGGTTTGGAGTTAGACAAACCTGGGCTTTGTCTCTTAGTATCGTAGTTGTTTGACCTTGGCAAATTTACTCAACTTCTGTCATCCTTAATTTCCTCATGTATAAGTTGGGGATGATGATCTTTACCACTGAGTTTGTTCAGTAACTGGTAGCTGTTTTGAACATGCTTAGAACAGTGCCTCGTGCGTAGGAAGTCCTGAATAAGTAGTTTTTTTCTTACTGTTGTTACTCTTGGTACTTAACTATTTAGGCTTGGTAATGTCCTGACTTTGCTAGGAAAAAAAAATGCTGTACTTCATTTTAGTAGATCTTGAGTAGCTTCCTAGGCATCACAGTCTTTATAATGTTGGCATTAGATCTTTTCATCATGTGGGAAAACATAGCCTGAGTTTACATGGTAAGCCAAAATAAAGCCTGGATTAGAATTCTATTTTCAGAGCTCTTTTATAGTCTGGTTTACAGTTTCATAGAATTTGATATGTAAGAGGGGATGCCATGTACTCAAAGTCCTGTGGTCACATACATCGAAGAGTCGTGTATGAATCCTAGCTGCTAGGTATATCTAACAGCAGTTTGACTCAGGAAATACTAGTAAAATAGAGCAGAGCATAAGACTACACATATGTATATGCATCTGTACTCAACAGCTTGCTTACCTGTGCATGTCTACACACATCAGAAGAGCTTCTTCAAAAGATAGCCTGCTAGTTGGTTTTGATAGGCTTTGAATGAGTCATACTTGGACAGGACCCATTAAGCTATTTGATAGGTAGGCATGCCCACTTGCAAACTAGTGGCTCTTGGCAAATGAACTAGAGCTCCTTCCAAAGCTGCTGCTGTGAAGGGTGTGTTTATATTAAAATAAGTAATAACAGGAGTGATAGACACTTCATATCTCCCTGAGATAACTATCTCCCTTACAGCAAATAGTTAAACTTATGATTTTTATAATCCTATTTAGCTCTAAATTCAGAGTGATTACCTTCTGCCAGCTCACCTGGGTACTTTGTTCTTACTGGCTGCTAAGTTTAGATGGCCACACATTTAGATGATGATGACTAAAAGTTAAAAACCAATAAGGTAAAAATTTTTCTTTTCAGTTTTATGGATTTTAACTTTTAAGAATGAATTATTTAGTAAAATCACCGTTTTTGAATTTAAACTCAAGTGTTGACTCTATAAATGACAGAAGGTACTTAAGAATAGAGCAGACAAAAGTGAAAAAATGGTGAAAAGTTAATGGGCTTAAGCTATCTAGTTAATAGACTAAAGTGATATTAGTAACATACTAATAATAAAACATGGGAAATGCCCTAAGTTTGTTTTTTGTATTTTCCCGTATAATCTCAGAACATTTGTTAGTATCTGCTGATTTCATCTCTTGCCCATGCTTTTTTGCATAGAGATTGCTGTGTGTCCTTATAATTTCGTATTTGGGGAGCTTATTTTATTTGTAGGTATACATTTAGCTATTGGTATAATTCACAGTCATTTCTTATTACATTAATGTCTATTTTGGTTAAATTAGAAAATAAAATTTGGGTAAATTAGAAAATAAAGGGGGAGACTTAACAATCCCAACTCTTAGAGATAGCTATTGTTAACATTTTAGTATATATTCTTATATAATTTTCTGACTACTTTAATCTATGTATTTTATGAATGTGACATGGTAGTAAATATTCTTATGTGAGATAATTTTTAAAATTCACTTGTCAAGAAATAAGTAATGCTTTCTTTGGACCAAAAGTTGGGCAGATGACTTTTAGGACTGTCTCAACTATGTCTAGGATTTTTGGTCACCTGAAAACATTGTACTTTGCTATTTAATTTACAGTCCTTTCCCCATCATCCTGGTAAAACCTGGTGTGATTTTTCAATAAAAGGATTTTTTAGTTTTTGGCATTTAAATACATATAAATCTCATATATTCACTGACTTTAATTTAGGGAGAAAAGACTATTCAGACGGTGCCAACAGGAGCAAAGCCAGCTATTATCACTGCTACAAGACCCATCACCAAAATGATTGTAACTCAACCAAAAGGAATAGGTTCCACAGTTCAACCAGCAGCTAAAATCATCCCGACAAAAATTGTTTATGGGCAGCAAGGGAAAACACAGGTATGCTATAAGATATGATGGTTTTGGGGGCCCCTGGGTGGCTCAGTGGGTTAAAGCCTCTGCCTTTGGCTCAGGTCATGATCCCAGGGTCCTGGGACTGAGCCCCACAGCGGGCTCTCTGCTCAGTAGGGAGCCTGCTCTCCCCCCCGCCCCTGCCTGCCTCTCTGCCTACTTGTGATCTCTGTCAAATAAATAAATAAAATCTTAAAAAAAATAATGAAAGATATGGTGATTTTTCTTGGCTCTGGCATATTTCAAATTCCTAAAATTCCACACTAGAAATTTGAATGAGAAGATCAATAATCTTTTAAAAGATCCGATTGTTAAGTTATGACCAAATGTGCATAATCATCTGTTTTCAAAACCTGTGTTTCTCTCTTCAGTACTTTTTTGGGGGGCGGGTATCTAAATATTTGTGCCATGTCATGAGCAAAGTTTGGGGAAATGAATACCCTTGGAATAAAATTTGCTGAAGGGATATATTGTTATTTGGGTAGTAGATGCTTGAGGGAGAGTGGTAGTTATTTGGAATCTCTCAGAAACAAGTATTTTTTATAAGCTGGTATGGCCTTTAAAAGCACTTTAAATACTTATAAAATTTGTTTTACTTGAAACCTAAGTGATAGAGTAGCTAGAGATCTGTTCATTTTTTAAGCAATAGAAGATAAGGGCATTTTTCTGGAAATTTGCCTAGAAAATTGAGGCTAAGGATTTAATCTTATGTTGCTAGACTGCTATTTATTTTATAAAGTTCCTACTTTAAATGCTTTATGAGAACAGCAAAGGAAGTAATGTCAGCTTTGGTTGAGAAATGTTATCCTAGAATTTTTGTAAAAGGTTTTATTTTACCTTTAGTAATTTGCCTTTAGGATCAATTCCCTTAGAATCATAGTGAAATAGTATACACATCTAAACAAACAAGTTTTGTGATTAGAGATAAGTCCAAATTGTCTTTAACTGGTAACAATTCTCATTTGCTCCATCATTGCATCATAGTATAACCTGTGTTTTCATTCTTGAATTCTTGGAAATAGGTGAATTAGTGGAGTCTGAAAAGGTTTCGAATCTTATATATTGGGGAAATAAAAACTAAATGTGCTCAGTTAACATTTTTATTCTAGGTACCCAATTGAAGTCAGCTCCTAGAGTTCAGATTTTGAAGTGGAATGGCTCAGTTTGAAATCTTTCTCCCATTTCACTTATTTTAATGTCTGTGGTTTTGACCTTTGCCAGGAATTGATCTACCACATACATGTTTCATATTGCTTCTAATAACAGTTGTCTAAGTCAGTGTTGTTCTGGGGATCTTTCGAAGATGACTTAGGTCCCCACCATTTTGTGCAGGTGTCTCAATTAGGAATTTCATTTGGTTGTTAATGAAAAGAAACCTGAAGAACAGTGGCTTGCACAAATAAGGGTTTATTTTTATTATGTTAATAATAATGTGTTAATTATTTTATGATGTTAATAAATGTTCAGAGAGAGGAAATTCTAGACTATTCTTGTGGCATTGGGAATCCAGGCTCCTTGTGTCTTTCTCTTTTGTTGTCCATATAGTAGAAAGACAGTGTGTGGCTGTCTTTCTACTGTATAGTCCACAGATTGTAAAATGACTTCTGAAGTCATCATAGGCAAGAAAAAAACAGGGGAGAGCCTCTTGTCAAAATTGTGGCTGTTGCAGTCTGGCACGTACCACTTAAAATCTTGTATGTGGCTTGACTCCAATTTGGTCATAGATTGAATTAGTCTTTGATGAACAATGTTGTGCCCAAAGCATAATAAATATAAAGAATGCAGCTTCCCATGTCAGGAAAATATTATTCATGACTTGAAGTTTAGCATTTTAAATAGTGCTCTAAAATTTAAGCTGGGTGTATTTCTGATTTTCTTCTAGGTTCTAATTAAACCCAAACCAGTGACATTTCAAGCCACAGTTGTTAGTGAACAGACAAGGCAGCTGGTCACAGAAACATTACAGCAAGCATCTAGGGTGGCAGAAGCTGGTAATTCATCTATTCAAGAGGGAAAAGAAGACCCACAGAGTTATACAGATAGTAGTTCCTCTTCTACAGAGTCCTCCCAAAGTTCCCAAGGTAAGATCCATTTTACTTCTGATTTATGTAATTGCTTCTGACATAGTGTCCTAGTTCCAAAATAGTTGTATCTAGGGGTTTCAAACAAACATGTATGTTTGCTTTGTTGATTCTTTTGATTTTATTTTCCTTTGATATGTAATCAGTGAGCTGAAGTTTTGTTTTTGATAAGATTTTACCATCCTTTCCTGCTTAGCTTATGTTCATCAAATAATTGGTAAACTTTAGATGGTGATTTTGGCAGGTAGGTGTTAGCCAAATTTGAATAGTGCTGTGGTTCTTCTTGTTTCCTTTTGGGTAGTAGTAGAAGTAAGTGGGCAAGAAAGCAAATGTATCTTTCGAATGGTTACTGTTGAACCTTGAGAAAGAATCAGGGTGGCCAGAGGTGGGCCATAACTGAGCTATAAGTAGAGTGACCATACATTGCAGTTTGCAGAGGACAAGTCCTAGTTTATATCTGTTCCAGCATAACTATTAATAGCATTCCTTTTCACTCTCAAAGGTATCCCAATTTAGATGATACTTTATGATTGTCCTAATTATAAGGAAGGAGCTATGAAGCCAGACTCTATCGTAAGGACGCTCTTTATCCTCAGTGTTGTTTTAATTATGTAGTTTGTCTAGGACGTCTCTTGAAATAAATTCTTGATCATAAGCTCTGAGACCTACAAATCTAGTACTAATGTCTGTCAGTTACCTTGACTGCCCTTATTGTCAGATGGTAGGTATATTTATGCCTATGCTTGCTTATATGCTCCAATGCATCTACTAAGCAAAGCTGTTTATCTTCCCTTGATTATTCCTCACTCACTCCATTCCCTCTCCTCACCCCCCTGTTATTTTTTCTGGAGTGCTTTCTGAACACCTTCACTTTTCTAATGTAGATTCTTCATCTTATGCACTTCTATTATTCTAATTGTTTAGCAGAGTCTTTCCAGATTAATGGGAAGTTCATATTGCTTACAGGGTTCAAATTCCTGATTAGTCCATTAATTGAATTTGTCATTTATATATATTTTTTATACTATATATTAAGTATTGTGCTAGGCCCTATAAATGTTGAATAAAATATAATTCTTGTTAAAATCTAGAATAGGAGATTAAAAAATACACGTACAACTTTAGTAACAAACAAATATGCCAAAGGCTAAAAATTCACACTCCAGTGAGGAGAGAATAAGAAAGCTTCATGAAGGAGATAGCATTTGAAGTGGTCTTTGAAAACTCCTCAATTAAAAATAAATAAAACTGTTGATTTTAACAAACAATATGACACTCATTTTAGAGAGTGGATAGTTTTCTTCAGCATATTATCAATGTTAGTAATATTTTCTGGATCGATGTACTGAGAAGATTCAGCTTATCATTCTATATTGATTATGAATCAGTCTTTGTACAAGTTACAGTGGGGTGATGCCTGTTCTCTATTTCATTTGATCTTTATTTCATAATGATTTGCTATTTAAAGATTCCATTCTTACTTCCACACATCGGCTGTATTTTCCTCTTTTACTTTTAAGTCTCTGGTTCCTTGAATAATACATGTCATTTTTTTCCTTGAGAAATATTTTTATAGAGGACAGGTAAAGTGTTTAGCTTATGAGTTGGTCCTAAAAGGGGGACATGAATAGTAGATGTTTTTATATCCATAATCTCGGGTTATCTTGTGAAATTTCAAGTCTTTTCCTAAGGGAGCTATAAGTCAGTCATTACTTCTCAAACATGCCATTTCATTAGGCAGTCTTAAGTGTTCATTCTAAGAATGGGACAGAAGTTTGGCTATTTTTGGAAGTGATTGAATGGAAGGTTTTCTGCTTTTCAGTCTCTTATTATACATGGCTTCATCTATTTTTATTTATTTGTCCTGTATCATTACATATTATTTATTTTAAAAATATTCTATAATACAGAAAAAGTTAACAATTCAGAATACATATAAGGCCAGTTTTTATCATCCTTATCCCACTCATATCTTTGTATAGCTCCTTAGTGCATTGTCACAATGACTGATGATCTGTATGCTGTGATTTAAAGAGAAAGGGATAGAGATTTTGGTCAGTCTAAGATCATGCTGGCATTCAAACGTATATGAGGGTCATACCTGTTGGGAATGTAAGCACTACATAGCAGTTCATTTTTTTCCTTTATATTTTTTTGTAGTTTTTGCCCCTCCCCCACCTTTGGTAACTTTTTCTTTTAATGTAATTTCAGACTTTCAAGAAACTTGCAAGAAGAGTTAAATTAAAAAGAGAAATATTAAAGATTTCTTTTTTTTAAAAGATTTTATTTATTTATTTGACAGAGATCACAGGTAGACAGAGAGGCAGGTAGAGAGAGAGAGGAAGGGAAGCAGGCTCCCCGCTGAGCAGAGAACCAATGCGGGGGGCTCGATCCCAGGACCCTGGGATCATGACCTGAGCCGAAGGCAGAGGCTTTAACCCACTGAGCCGCTCAGGCGGCCCTTAAAGATTTCTTTTCTTTCTTTTTTTTTTTTTTTTTTTTAAAGATTTCTTTGTTTAAATTTTGTTTATTTCCAGTAGGTTTAAGGTGGATTAGGTAGAATATAAGATTATGTGAAGTGAAATGGAAGGGAGCAAGGAGAGAAAACCAAGGGTAGGGATTTAAGATGGAACAAGGTATGAGGCAGATACAAAAATGCATTCTGTAAAGAGATTGCTTAAGGAGGCCACAAATTGGTTTCTAGGATGATTTTTCCAGAAGCTTTATGATCTTGGTAGATCATGATGAGTGTGGGGAATAAATCCAGGTTAAACAAAACATACTTACTGCAAAACTTTCCAGAGCTATTATGTGTTAATATATATTGTGAAAGATGAAGAGAAGGGTATATAATGTAAACTGCTCCCCAACTTTTTTGACCATAGGACCCTTCTTTTGCAGAACATCTTTAGGAACTAATGTTCTCTGAAACATTTTGAGTGATGCTGTCTAGGCAGTTTAATACCACGAAGGGCTAGGGCTTTATGACAGTACTTCAGTGGAAAAATACATATTACATCATAGAAGGGACGTAGACTTGCGTTTAGTGTTATGTTTTTGTTTGCTCATTTGTTTTTTGTCAGAGAGAAAGAGCACAAGCAGACAGAGTGGCAGGCAGAGGCAGAGAGAGAAGCAGGCTCCCGCTGAGCAAGGAACCCAATGTGGGACTCGATCCCAGGACCCTGGGATCATGACCTGAGCTGAAGGCAGCCACTTAACCAACTGTGCCACCCAGGCATCCCCTGGGTTTAGTTTAGAAGGGGTGGTTTAGATGAGTAAGGCATCTGGGAATCATTTTATGTGAGAAAGTGTTGTTGGAAACAGGACATTTATTATGGAGAAGAGAAGATGAGGATTGGTTTGGGCACATTGGGAGCTGTCAGTTTTCTTGACTGTGACATGCAAGAGGGAAAAGAGTTGGTCTTTGTGGCTACATGGATGGAAACTAGAACCATTGGGTAGAAGTCACAGGAAACCTTGCCCATTTAAGAAAATTTTCTAATTGTCATAACTGTAGAAATGGGAGGAAACTATCTTAGAAAGTAGTGAGTTCTCTGGTTGCAGTTCCTGGATTGGGATACTGTGAAGATTTTAGTATAGGATTGCTGATAGCATGAAATGAACTTTTAGATCCCTGCTAGCTGAGAGGTATGAACTTTTCCATGAAAATGTGATATGGGCCTTTTATGGTAAAGTTAAAGGAGACATTCTTTCATAGAGATGCCTGATCTGCCCTTGCATATAACAGTACAGTGTGTATTTCTGGTACCTAACATGTAATAGACATCCAGTAAATATTTGTTAAGTGACTTGTGGGGAAAGATATCTGAGGGTTAGCAGACCACCATCCTCAAGACGATAGGGAAGTCTATGATGCTGCTGTGAGATCATGTTCTTGATGTCTCTGTCATTGCATTCTGACCTCATTCTCAGACTTAATAGGCAATAGATTTACCTAGTCTAAGAATAAAAGCCAAAATAAAGAGGAAAATCACTTCAGGATTGGTTTCTACATTGAGAAATGTAGAAACTTTGTCACAGCTCTTGGGGTTGCCGCAGTGATACTGTGCGATGATCAGCTACTCTCTGAGTATGGGCAGAAAGAGTGAAGAATCTCTAGCTCCTACAGGATAATGTTATTTGGGGTGATAGGTACTCCCGTGCAGAGATTTGTTTTCTTTTTTTAGTCTCTTTCTACCTTATCTCCCTGCAAATGCAATCCTTGCTTTCTTCTGGATATTTAATGAATATACAGAATTGGGTTGCAAACATTCTTTGCCATGGGTCCTCTCACCTACCCAAAGGGGTGCTTACATCATTGTGAGAATTTCTTATATGTGAGAACTTGGGTTTTATGAAAAGAATTATTTCCTAATAAAATTACTTTTCTTAAGTGTAAGTTCTATTTGTCTACTTATAACGAGTAAAGGAAAACTGTAGTATGCATCATATGACATTTGGTATTGAAGGATAGTGTCCCACAGCCTTCTAGAATTTGGGGAGAAGTTTAATGGAAATCATACACCCCTGGTGTGTCGTATATTCTGCCTGGTGTTTGGGTAACTAGGGATGCAGTTTGTTAATGGTAATTAAAAATTCATGCCTATTATATATCGATTTTTCTTTGGGAAGGCTGTTTTTTTGTTTGTTTGTTTGTTTGTTTTGTTTTTTAAGAGTCATTTCACCTCCCCAACGTTTTTTGACAACTTTGTGGTGTTCAGAAATAAAAGGTTCAAAGAAGGTGAACTTACATTGAATTTATTCTTGTTTTTTTTTGGGAGGGGGGACTACATGAATTCTTTTCATTCTTCTACAATGCTTTCACTGACTAATCCAAATCAAAGCGGTCTTTTTCTTTCCATGTATTTGTCTTGTTTGCCCTAGTCATTTGATTTTACCCAAGAATACAAAGCTATATGTGTGTTTATTTTATTCTCCTCCATTGTAAATTAAACTTGGGAGTGGGGATCCAACATAATTTTTGTCCTCTGTGGAATCCTGACAAAGGAGAAATAGTCTAGCCCAACCTGCTTACTCTGTAGATGGAAAACTCAGTAATTTGTTACTTGTTTTAATGTGCATTTAGTATTCACATGCCTACTTTCATAGTATAAATGTAATAAGCCTTGGAGTTAGGGCTATAATTCATTTTGAAACTAAGAGTCTCAGAATCAAGAACTTTTAGGACACAACAACAACAACATTTCTACTGTCCTTCATAGTTTATGGAGCTCTTTTACATGCATTATTTCATTATATCCTCAGAAATCCTGTGAGGCAGAGAGGTAGTTTTATCATTGTCATTTTAGAAATAATGACACTAAAACCTGAAGACTCAACTTGTGAATAATTGCTAGAGCTGGGGCTGTAACCTAAGACATTGAACTCCAGATGTTATATGTGTCCTGTTAGATCATCCTGTTTCTAGATCATTTATCCATTCTTGTTGGTGGTGGACAGGATTTCTTTCCAGCAATTCAGCCATTCAGTAAGTGTTGACTGGATGCTCAGGTTGTAATACAGAACACATTTTCAGGTGCACTGGGGAAAATAAGACTCCTACAGTATTTTGCTCTTATTATACACAAACATGCATCTACTTACACAAACGCACACCTATTTATTGTAACAATTATCACATTGAATTGTAATTTGTCTTTTTACATGTCTGTCTTTCCAGTCAGATTATGTGCTTCTTGAGCATCCTCTGATTATTCCGTAAGCTCCTTTATGTCCTCAGTGCCAATATAGACTCCTGCTTATAGGTGCCTAGTTTGTTGAATCACTGTATAGGAGTGAATGAGTGAGTGAATACAGACAAGAAAGATATGCCCTCTGGGGGCTTACAGTCTTCTTGGGGAGATAAAGCATGAAGTTTACAGTAAATACAAAGATTTAAAAAAAAAAAAACAACAATTTGTTTTGTTTTTTTTTTTTAAGAGAAACTTTGTTTATAGGGTTTTTTTTTTTTAACTAATATAAAACAGATTCCCAGCCTGTAGTTCATGTAATTGCTTCCCGGCGTCAGGATTGGTCAGAACATGAGATTGCAATGGAGACTAGCCCCACCATAATTTATCAGGATGTATCCAGTGAATCACAATCAGCTACTTCAACAATCAAAGCTCTGTTAGAACTCCAACAGACAACAGGTATGAATTCACATGCTCAATTGAATGAAGCATGTTTTCTCTAGAGATGGGTTGTGCTAAAATACTACAACTGTTATATTTTCTTTGTTATTATTTGAGCACATTTCCCCCCTCTGGACTGGTCTATAGTCATTGCTGCAGTCTGTTTGCTTGTCAGTTCAGTAAGATGTGCCCAGGAATACTGAAGGATAGGCTAGTTAGGGAGTAAAAAAGGGCAGAACTCTTTCTTTTCTGTCTCCTGCTTAAGAGGGCAATCCTTGTAGCCTCTTGTCACCAGAAGGCAGTAGTTTCTATCATTTCTTAGCACAAGGGTAGATCCAGTATAGCTGCTAGTTCTATGTAAGAATAATAGTAGGAAGCAGATTGAAGAGCTCCTGCCATCCTCCTTGATACTGGTTGGGCAGTTTTGTGGACATAAAACACCATTAATAGCCCTTGCTAGCATTCTGATTGGTTTTATCTTTGTAGTTCATTGTATAATTTAACCACTTGAGCTCCCATGCAAAGCCATCCTTATTTAACAAGATCCTATCAGTATTTCTAGTTATTTAAATATCTTCAATAAACTCCAGGCAAAACCTGTGTCAGTTATACTGACTTACCTGTTACAGTAAGTCAAAGATTATTAGGTTACTAAAGGGACCTTAGCAGTGATCTCATCCAGCCTTCATTTTATGTATAAATAAACTGAGATCCAAAGATGTTACCTATTAGGCTAATGGCAGAGCGAGACTCCATGTCTTTTGATTCCTAATTCAGTGTCTGCTCTACTTTTGGGGTGACTGTGAAATTATTTTGGTTTTGTTTTGCTTTCTTTGTTTAAATGATTAGCTTGATTTTGTCATATTATACTTCGTGGGAATGATCTGAATGATCATTCAGTGGACTTAATTACTGGTAACCATTTGCTGTAACACCCACTTTACACTAGCCAAAGAATACTAGCATTTAATATCTTTGGTTAATCTTTCTATTGGTGTTATTTTTGGCCTTAGGCACTCCTTCAGCTTCTTGTCTTTGACATACTCAGCCATTTCCATTAATGTCTTATAAGGGTAGAAACCAAATAAGTAGATTTTATAGAAAAAGTGTTAAGATAGAAAGTAAATTTATTCATGGAACCCATTCTTGTTTCCAGGCCATTCCATAAAATGAACAGAGAAACACTGAAAATTTTTATTCTTTAAGTGTCGTTGAAGACTTGGTAAATTTCTTTAGAGATTATCTTGAATTTTTAATAGATCAAATTAAACCGGTCATTGTATTATGCTGGTCTGGGTAGGTCTGCCCTAGAGCAAATCATGGTGTATACTGCTTATTCACCCTTTGTTTTCAGGTTGGTGAACTCAAGAAAACCAGGGACTACCATGAAGAAGGGTAAAGGAAATGTTCTAAGAGGACTGTGTGCAAGAGAAACAGATTGTTTGGCCTAGTCATAGTAGGGGGGAATGTTAGTCTGAATGCATATGAGTTCTTCTTGCTAGGCTGCTGGGTATGGCTGTACAAATTGTGCATTCTACAACCATACATAGCAGTCTGCTTTTTTTCTTTTCAATTCACTATTTGCTTAGTCACTGCCAGTGTAGCACCTCAGAGGTCTGGTTCATTATTCCCATGGACAACTCTGGTTTTGATACTTGTTTGTAATAAAAGTTAACTTTTCCCCTGACTTTTTTATGCAGTAAAGGAAAAATTGGAATCTAAACCAAGACAACCTACTATTGACTTGAGTCAGATGGCAGTGCCTATTCAGATGACCCAGGAAAAGAGACATTCTCCTGAGAGTCCATCCATTGCTGTGGTAGAGTCAGAACTAGTTGCTGAATACATCACTACTGGTAGGTGTCCTTGTAAAAAGTAGTATTAAGGTAGGAGAGCTACCTTTCTGGATTTATGGGATGGTTGTTTGGGGGAGAATATAGTTTTTATATTTCTAGATCTTTTCCAATTTGGTCTGAGAGCACATTCACATTGTCCGTGGGATTTACCCTATCATTAATAACAAGGGGGGAAAAAAGCAATTGGTTGTTGCAAACTGCAAATAATAAAGAATTGAAGGTGGCCGTAAATGAAATCTGGGATTATAAGGTAACAGCTGTAAAGAGGATAAAATACCTTTTATAAAAGGATAGATATTCTGATGCATTTGAATTTTCTAATTTTGGGGGAGGGGATGTGGGTCAAGGGAGAAAGAAGGTATAAAACCCAATGCTTTCTTAGCGTAAAGAAAAAAAATGGAAACCTTGAAATCCATGTAAATACTTAGGAGTTCTGGTGGAAAGCAAATTAGGTATTTGTTTAAAATGTGGTCTGGCCATAAAACACTAATGAGATTTTTATTATTTTTTTTATTATTTTTTAAAGATTTTATTTATTTATTTGACAGAGAGATCACAAGTAGGCAGAGAGGCAGGCAGAGAGAAAGAGAGAGAGAGAGAGAGAGAGAGAGGGACGCAGGCTCCCCGCTGAGCAGAGAGCCCGATGCGGGACTCGATCCCAGGACCCTGAGATCATGACCTGAGCCAAAGGCAACGGCTTAACCCACTGAGCCACCCAGGCGCCCCAGTAATGAGATTTTTAGATGGCATAGATAGAAAAGTGGAGCAGGAAGGATCATAGATTTTTTCTCTCATATTCTGGTGAGACCGTTCCTGGAATACTGCTTTCTGGTTTGGACACTTCATTACCTAGAGATCTGAAATAGTTCAGAGGATAGTAATGTGAATAATTAAGGGTTGGGAGAAATGACTTATGAGGCAGTATGTCAAGAACACCTGTTTTAAGTTTTCTTAAGCAGTGATTAAAGGAGAATGTAAAGTTAAAAATATTTAAAGGATGTAAAAAATACTAAAGTGGAAAAGGAATTCTTTGGTATCATTTTTAAGAGATATTTTTAAAGATTAATGGGTTATGGTGAGTGCTCTGAATTGTGTAAGACTGATGAATCACAGACCTGTACCCCGGAAACAAATAATACATTGTATATTAATTTTAAAAAAAGATTAATGGGTTAAAATTGCCAGAAGGGAGAATCCAGTTAAAGACTATGGAAAGCCATCTAGCATCTTTCTTTAGAGATATTTAGCAGAAAGCTAAATAAAGCAGAGGGCAGTATGTTGGGGATATGAGTATTAACCTCTGGGGATAGACTAGATTATCAGATGGTAAATGGAGGAAAAGACCTATGATTTCTTCCCTTACTTATCCTTTTCAGAACGCACTGATGAGGGGACAGAGGTTGCTTTTCCCCTTCTAGGTAAGTGGTGTGCATCCATTTGTAGTATAACTGAAGGTAAAAGATTATTGTTTTGGGGGGAACCACTTAAATGGATGCGCTCTACTCTGATCTGGTAGAGGAAAGGTAAGCTCCATTCAGTGAAAAGGAGACTTTATCTTTTTGCAGGATAGTGGGATTCTTTCTCAGAAATGAGCAGTTTGACATTGAAAAAAATAAGAGCTGTTTAAAGAAATAAGTGACTGTTTTATGCTGTTGATATGGCCCAGTTAAGGTCACTTTCAGCTGTTTTCTATATGTTCACTCTCTGACTTCCTTCCATAATCTCCTCCCCATCATATCCCCAGCCACAGTAAGCATTTTCTTTGACTTCAGATCCAGGTTCCTGGCCCTGATGTCTTGTATTATCCTACAGTAGGTGTTAGTTTTCTCTGACTTTCCTGCACACTAGGGAATTACTATGAAGGGGTTTATAGATCTTGAATGAGGATTATTCTTAAATGATTTTAGTTGATCTTCTATTAAATCCATTTCCTTTCTTAATAAAAAATTTAATGTTATAATCATGAAGATTAGTATAGGCAGCAGAAATGTTCCATATAATCTGATAATTTCATAAAAGATTATTATTTTTCAAATGTCACTCATTTCTGATGATGCTTCTATCAGTTAAAAAACTTCATTAATTTGTTGGTTTAATTTTAATATTAGAATGATTTATTTTTTCTCCTTAGTCACATTATAAATGATTTCAGTAGTTCTAATATCAACACTTTTTTTTCAGTTTGGTTGAACACATGTGGAAGATTTTATTAACTTACATAATCTAAAAGGTGCATGTAAAGCATACTGTGAAATGCAGTAAGATACTGCAGTACCTTTATACCGGTATATAAATATACATTTATACTCATACACAGAGCTGCCTGTAACTCATAGAGCACGTGCAGGCATATGTATAAGCAGCAATAGAAAAACTGTTTGTGAATATAGACAGAATGAGTTACAAAAATAAGTAAAGCTTGTTTATATTACATTGGATAGTTTTAGTTCTGTACTTATAATACTTAGGTGGTACTTTGACTTTGATTTCCATAGTGATCATCTTCTTGGACATTCCACTATCACTTTTCTAAGCATGGAAGCACTTAATATGGAACTACTTGAAATTGCAGTTTGAGATATTTGAGCATTAGAATCGTGGGTTATTCAGAGAATTTTGATATTCTCAAAATCCTTACCTAATCTTACAGATTTGTTTTACTCTGTTCTTGATTCAAAAAAGTTCATTTCCCAATAACCATAAGCATTTTTAAGGCTCTGTAAAATAAGAAGTGGTGAATGTTTTACTGTTTAAAAAGTTGAAGTTGAAGCTGGTAAGAGATAGTTTGGCATCAGTGTAGACATATTGTTTTACATCTGTTACATGGATATAAATGCCTAGCTTATTCCTTTGGACTTTTGTAGTGAGAGAATAAGAAATGGGGTTGTTTTCCTGTTACACTGTATTCTCACCCATTTATGTCAGATGAACAAAATTTGTGATTTTTCTATTCCTATGTTTACTTTTAAGACTTAACAATTTAAGGACCATTTTCAATCTGTTACTTCATTTGATCCTCTTCTAGGTAGAAAAAAATTTTTTATTTTCCTATTTAAAAAAAAAAATAAAACCTCTAAGTTTAGAGACTAATAGAATTTAAATGACCTGTTCAAATTCACATAGCTGGGGTTGGTGGCAGAGTGGGACAGAATCCAGGTGTGATTCTTGGTCCAGTTCTTTTTGCAGTATCATCTTGACCTCTTACATCCTTAGGAACTATAAAGCTGCAAGACAATGTCACTTCATGTAAAAGAGTGAATGTTTCTGGGTCTTGTATTGCATTAGGAACTGGGACCAATAAATTTAAAGTGTTATCTCAGTAAATTAAGTATTATCTTCATATCCTTAAGGACATTAGCCTGCGATTTGATTGCCGAAATTTATTGTTGTTTTGTTACCTTAAAGGGGTGAAGGTTGTTGGAGAAATTAAGTACAGCTCACAGAAGGCTGTAACTTTAAGGGGTTTGCTCCTCCTTTGTGATAATAGTTTTCACGGTGCTTCCGCATTTCTCATCTCATCCTTATAATGGCTCTGTTATTCCCATTTTACAGATGAGAACACAGAGTCTCAGAGAAGATAAGTGACTTTCTCAGAGTCACACATCTCATAGATGGGCAGACTCTGGTCTTCTGCCTCCTAGTTCACAGTACCACACATTCTCTCTGTGATGCAATCTCACAGACATTTGTTTAAAATGACTACTGGTTACAGATGCTGTGGTGATTTCTGGAGAAATATCATCACCTCCTCTATTTTCAGTCAGCCATCGCTCCCAGCCCCAACAGCCCTCCCAGCCCCAGCGGACCCTGCTCCAGCATGTGGCTCAGTCACAGACTGCAACACAGACTTCAGTGGTGGTGAAGTCCATCCCGGCATCTTCCCCTGGAGCAATCACCCACATTATGCAGCAGGTTGTATCTCTTCTTTCTCTTCTTACCTTCTGTTACTGCCTCCTTCCTGAAATAAGGTTTAGTTTCATTGATTATAGGAGAGGAAATAACTGAATTGAAGAGCAGTTCTTTCCTCTGTGAGGACTGAGTAGAGAAAATGAATTGAGAGTCTTAAAACACTGGAAAGTAATTAAGAAACAGTATTCATGGATCTTCTATAAAATTGGAACATTTGAAAAGGGTGGGATTATCTAGATGAATCTATGACTTCAGAGTTGGTCACTCTGTATACGTTGTTATGAAAGCATTTATCACTGAGGTGAGATTTTTAAATGAAATAGAAGTTAGCTTGTTTAGCTGTTTGTTGCTAGGTGTTTCGGTTTTAAAATGAATTCTCATAGGAAACATTATTTATAAGTACGTATAAATATCTCACTTCTTTTACTATATGTGACCAATTGAGGAAGAGACTTAATGGGGGAGGAGAATGAGTTAATACAAAACAGGAAATCTGGTATCAAAGATAACAGGGAAAAAAAGAATATGTTGATAAGCTGATTTTGTGTCAGATACTGTGCTTTGAGCTTTAAAATACATTAATTTGTTTAATTCCCACTATGATCCTGCAAGGTAGGTGTATTATCCCTCTTACAAATGAGGAAACTCATGCTTACAGAAGTTAAGTAACTTATTCTGGGTGGCAGAGCCAGGGTTTAAACCCAAAGCATCCTGCCTCTATACAAAGTGATATCATAGATGCCAGATTTAAGTGTGACTTCTGATTAGTTGTCACATAAATCACCATCATTTGACTGTAGCAATTGATCCTAATTGTAAGCAAACTAACCTGAATGACAATAAATTATTGCATTAAAAACCTGTATGTGTAAGGTCATTATGAGATAGAGGAGGGTTTCAGTTGAATCTCAAAGTTTTTAAAGTTTAGAATAAAGGAATAGCATGACAAAGAAGCGGGAAGAATGGGGTTGGGGTGGATGTTGTGTCACTGAGGAAAGCCAGGTGGCCAGAGGTTTAGCTGAGTATCAGATCTCAGCCTGGTTGCTGGCAGGTCCTGACATTGAGCTTTCTCAGGACCCCCAGAGAGGTCAAACAGGCTGGCCCTAACCATGTCCCTCAAGATCGATGCTTCCTCTCATCACTGTTACAACTGACACAGAACAATCTCCCTTTCCATGGACAGGAGTGCTCTCCATCCCCTCCCTGGTCTTCTCCCCTCCTGGCAGCCCAGTCTCTGGGAGTCTGTTGCCCGATGGGCCCAGATGATGACCAAAGTGGGGAGGACGACTAGTGTAGAGGGTTGTTCACACATGCCTTGGTGAAGCCTGATGACCCATTTCCACTCTGAGCAGAGAGGCCCTCTTTGGGGACTCAGATGGGCATGTCCCTCCGACAGTGACTCTTCCCTTCTGGACAGAGTTGGACATACACACGGCCAACGTGGGCTTCTCTGAACCTTGGCTTTTCTCCGGACACCTCATTCCTGGGTTGCTGCATTCTTTTCTTTGCTTGGGTCGGTATCTCTGATGACCAGGCAAGAGAGCTGTGTCCTGAGCCAGAGAACCTCTCCCTTTTCTGTGTTGGGCTGTGCTTGCAGGGCAACCTTACTCCTCCTTACCTATACATTCTGGGCTCTCAAGGACTTTTCTTAAAGAAGTGAGTAGATCAATTTTTGCAGTCCTTAATGTCTAAGAGTTGAAATTACAAGAGTTTCAATCTAAAAAACCCCCCTTTAGATTTAGAAAACTTGAGTTTCTTGGTCTTTTTAGGCTCTTCCTTCTGAAAATTTTTGAATGAATCTCATAACCAAGTCTCTTCCAGTTTGAGGAAAATGTAGCAATGTAGGTGTTTTTCTTATTTCATTCTTACTTTGTGCCTTTTTTACTTAGGCATTAAGCAGTCACACTGCTTTTACCAAACACAGCGAGGAACTTGGAACTGAGGAGGGCGAGGTTGAAGAGATGGACACTTTAGACCCTCAGACAGGTCTGTTTTACCGATCTGCCCTGACTCAGTCGCAGTCAGCTAAGCAGCAGAAACTTAGCCAGCCCCAGCTGGAACAGACTCAGCTGCAAGTGAAAACTCTGCAGTGCTTCCAGACTAAACAGAAGCAGACCATCCACCTGCAGGCAGACCAGCTCCAGCACAAACTCCCGCAAATGCCCCAGCTTTCCATCAGGCACCAAAAGCTCACCCCTCTCCAGCAAGAACAAGCACAGCCCAAGCCAGATGTACAGCACACACAGCATCCCATGGTGGCCAAAGACAGGCAGCTTCCTACCTTAATGGCACAGCCCCCGCAGACTGTAGTACAGGTGCTCGCAGTGAAAACCACGCAGCAGCTCCCTAAACTGCAGCAGGCTCCGAACCAACCAAAAATCTACGTGCAACCCCAAACCCCCCAGAGCCAAATGCCGCTCCCAGCCGCATCAGAGAAACAGCCGGCAAGCCAGGTAACGGAATATTGGTAGCATGCAAAGCTAAACTTCTCTGTTCACGGAAAAAATAAGAACATCATGACCCTGTCGTGATTAGCAGTGCTTTCTCCTGGCAAGAGGAAACTCAAAAGCCTCATTTATGCTGGTATCACTTTACCCCATCAGAAGGTTGATATTAGGGAAGAAATGTACGCATTAATAATAGGAAGAAAAAAAAAAGCATAGCATGCAGAACTTGATTTTCCAGGCAGTTTTTAATGAAATCACTTCAGCATTGGTCAGCAGTGCATGGAAGTGAGATCCCTAAATTATTTGTATATTTTAGATATAAAATATTTTTTTCCGTGCCTGTAAACTCTTATGTCTGTGGCAGTAATGCTAAGTAAACTACAGTCTTTTAAGACGCTTCATTGAACATCTTCCTTTGTAGTTTACATCATTATCGTCTAGTTAATAAATTTACCTTCTAGATTTATCTTCTAGATTAGAGGAATTATCTGGATAATCAAAAGAAAAATTATATTAAGGAAACCAGTGGCTGTAGAGTGATGTATATGTGTGTATGTGTGTATTATAAATACATATATAGAGAATATATTTGTATAGGTGTATTTTGAAGCAAAAAATTGAAAATCCTACTTTTTATTTTTAAAAACTGAAGAAGATGCAAATAATCTAAGGACGGGTTGAAGGTATACTGTGTGGGGATATAAATCCCAAAGGAAAACAAGGCTGCTGTGACTTTTTTTTTTCCTTTATTGCTGTGAACCTTGGCTGGCTAGACGAAGGTTCTTTGTGCCCCTCCTCATTCCCCAAGTTTCTTAAAAATAACCACATACGTTCCCATTCAGCCCTCTTTTAAAACACCAAGCTTCATTCAGAATGTCTTCCTAGTATACCGCACGAATGTTTCTTTTGCCATATTATCTGGGTGTTGGATAGGTTTTCTCAAAGAGATGTAGCTGTAACACACACAACCCCAATTTGTTTTCAGGTGGAGCAGCCAATTATAACCCAAGGATCCTCTGTTACAAAGATAACTTTTGAGGGGCGCCAGCCTCCCACAGTTACAAAGATAACTGGTGGCAGTTCTGTGCCTAAGCTGACATCACCAGTTACAAGCATATCTCCCATTCAGGCCTCTGAGAAGACAGCAGTGTCAGACATTTTGAAAATGTCTTTGATGGAAGCTCAGATTGATACAAATGTAGAGCATATGGTAGTGGATCCCCCAAAGAAGGTTCTTGCCACTGGTATGCTCACTGGTGAAGCAGGATCATTACCCTCCACCCATGTAGTGGTGGCAGGGATGGCGAATTCCACTCCCCAGCAACAGAAATGTAGAGAGTCCTGTTCAAGTCCATCTGCTGTTGGCCCTCCCTTAACGACAAGGAAAATCGATGCACCAGGAGTGCCTACGACAGGCCAGTTCATGCGTATTCAGAATGTAGGCCAAAAGAAAGCTGAAGAGAGCCCAGCAGAAATTATCATCCAGGTAAGAATTGGAAGGAATATGAGAAGTATTGGGCATCTTGGGGGTTTTGGGTTTGCTGTGATTGGGTCTGTCACAGGAAGTCATGCCAAGATGGCAAAAGACATAGTGTTTATTTTTGAGGTGGCATTTGAAAATTCGGGGTTTAATACCTATTATAAATATACAAATTTTTATTTTCTGGAAGAGAATTCTAGAAAGTTGGTAGATATTATCACCCCCCCTCTTAGAGGTAGTCAAGGGCCCTGAGCCTATATGTCAGCTTGATTTGTAGATACAAGACATGCTTGCTAGTGTTAACTCAGTAAGTCAAACCCAGAAAATCAGCAACTTAATGGGGTCAGACTCCCCGGTCTTTGCTCAAAAACTCCTGGGATATAACTGGATTGCACTTTCATATCAAGTCAATTTCAGGGACCCTTTCCTTGGAAATACACAGTTCTTTATCTTGATCTAAGTCTATGGTTTTCAGGACAGTTAAACCTTAATTAAGTGCAATGTCTGGAGAAACATGTTATAAGAAAATGTTTCTACATAATTTAATTTTATATTTAATTTAGGATTAACCATAAAGCTTTGCTTTTTATTTCAATCATTGTTGAAAAATCTTGTTATGGTTACTGTCCTGCCTTGGTAAGTACAGGCTAGTGAACATAATGAATTATTCATTGGCAGTAGATCTTCTGTGCTTCACATTCCCTTCATTTTGAAACTCATCTGTCATCATGCATAATAGATCAAGACTAAAGAATTACTGAGTCCAGACTAGCCTTTAGGGGTTGTATTTTACTTCCCTTTCTCTTTGCAGGGTTTCAGATTGTTTTCTTGTCACTTGTCATTTTTTTGGCTTCACTCATAAGATGGCTTGGAAGGTTATCAGAACAGCACATTTTAGTTAATGGAGAATTTGGATTCATTGAAATGTGGATAATCTAGGATTTACCATAGATTCATTGTTGTGTGACTTGGAAATTTCTATGGTAAACTTTCCCTTTTCCATGATGCCAGGCTATAAGAGAATGCAAATTGACCAGGATTATATTTATTAATATAAATAAGTATGGGGAAAATGCTTAAAGGCAAATAGAACTAGCCATTGAATTAGTAAATGATTTCTTCCTCTGTAAAAACAGTTGTTAGCAAATTAAGTCATTCTTGACAAGGGGAGTCATTGGTGTGTGGCTCCCCCCACCCCACCCCCCGAAAAGGTGGGAAAAGACTGAGTTCCTAGCTTTGCCACTCATTGTGTGACTTTAGGCAGGGCTCTTTTACCCCACTCTGTGTTAGTTTCATCATCAGTAAAAATGGGAATAAGTAATGCCTATTTTACATGATTAATGGGAGGATTGTACAAAATTGAGATGAAGCACCTAGCACGGTACCTGGCTCTTGGTGATTGCCCAATAAATGGTAGCTGTTAACTATTTTACTAAAATTTACTGTGGCTCCTATGAGTTTAAATTGGTATGCCAACTATATTGGAAATAATTTGGGATAGCTTATTTAGAAATTATTTTTTGTATTTTATGAACAGGGCTGAAAATTGCTTTGTGTATCAAGAATAGTATCTAATGAGTTGGCTCTCTACAGAACACACAACTAATTTTCAGTGTATATATACCATGTGCTAGGTGGCCACATCAGAGGGAAGGACGAAGCTTTTGGAGTCAGAAACACCTGGGTTTGAGTCTCACCTGTACTCCTTCTTCATATATTGTCAGGATATTTTCAGATCTTCCTAGTTACACTTAGCTTTGACTGGAAGTACTGATTTTATGGATTCAGTAAAATAGTGTGGGGATGAATGAAAGAAGTCTACAGAAGTGCTTTGATTCCTTGAAAAATGTTTTATAAGAATTCAACATGTTTAATAATAAATACTTTGAATGAAAAGCATTGTTCTTTGTAGACACTGTATTTCATTCATTTGTTCATTCATTCATTCATTCATTCATACCACATGTATTATTTAACCTCTGTGTTCTAAGTGCTGTGCTAGGTGCAGGCTAGAGGAGTAAACAAAACAAATATATCTTCTATTCTGAAGGAGTCTATATATGTGGAACTCATAGAATTTTAGAACCTTGAGATCTTTAGGGTGTATCCTACTACACGAGATTAAAGCTCAGTGAAGTAAAGTGACTTGTTCAGAGGTCCATAGCACGTCTGAGCCAGAATTGAACTAGAATCCAGGTCTCCTGACTCCACCTCAAGCTTCTTCACAGTGACCAGCTATATGGAACAGAGTGGGGGAAAACAAGTAACAGAAGACTCCACTAATCTAGATTGAGTGCCTTGGCATCTTGCAATATATTCTTTATAGTGTTAAAATTATATTTATATCCCTCTCCCCATCAGTTCCCACCCCTACCCCCCCACCCCGGCAGTAGAAGACTGTTTTGGTCAGGTGTATTTCCTGATACTTAGTTTTGCCCTGGGACTTTGAATGTTAAAGATCGGTTGATTCATTTGGCAGGTGTTTATTGAGCAACTAATGCATGACAGGCCCTGTTCAGAGCTCTGGGCATCTAGCAATGAAAAAAAGTAGTCAAGTTTTGTGCTCTGATATATACTCTCATGGAGCTTACACTCTAAGGGTGAGGAAAAAATTAGCAAAAATGATAAATGCAATGAAGAAAAAAACAATGTAATAGAGGTGGGAGTGGTACCTACCCAGTGATCTGGTTTCGTGGTTATAGAAGGAAAGCTTCTCAAAATGTTTTACTCTAAGCATTTGAGCTAAGATGCAGATGACAGGATGGAACTGGCCATGCAGAGATTCAGAGAAAAAGTATTCCAGGAAGAGGGGAGGAACTAGTGCAAAGGTCCAAGGTATGAGTGTGTTTGGCATAAGCCTAGAGTCATAACAAAAAGTTTGATTTTATAGCAATTATGATAGGAAACCGTTGTAGAATTTTAAGCAGGGGTATGATGTGAACTGATAGACCTGATAAGGATGAGAAAGAAGAACCTGACAAGGCAATATGGCCGTAATATGTGTTTGTCTACTCATATTTTAAAAGACAGTTTTGTCCTCTTAGGAAAGAGGATTAGTATGTCACCCAAATAAATAACTTCCCCTTTGAACTACCAAAGGGTTACTGAAGGTTACTGAAGGGTTTAAAATATATTGTGGTGTCAGCAAATTAATCATATACCTTGCAGATAATAATGAGTGAAATCTGACTACATTTACATTTAAAATTTGCTTAATGATCAAATGAAAATGTCCTTTAAAGTCTCTCTCTTGAATTAGGCACAGACTTCAGCCTCCTTTACTGGAAGAGGTGCCCCATCAGGAAGTGAAAAGATCACTTTAAGTTGTTAGAAGACTTGAGCTTGAATCCTGGCACTTTAACTTTGACCAACTGTGTGACCTTGATTAAGTCACTTACCCTCTTAGTTTCCTCATTTGTAAAATGGGAGTAACATTTTTCTTACAGTGTTGTTATGGGGATTTAGTAGAGTATCATGTGTGAAAGCACCTAGCACAGTGCCTGGCGTGTAGTAGTTGTCCAATAAATGTCAGTTTCCTTGTTTCCTTCCTTAATGTTGGGGAAATCCTCCTGTTTCTTCTTACCATAAAGCCTCTCTCCTGTGTCTTCTCTTCCAGGCCATTCCCCAGTATGCTATTCCTTGTCACTCCAGTTCCAACGTGGTTGTAGAGCCCAGTGGGCTTCTTGAGCTAAACAACTTCACTAGCCAGCAGTTGGATGATGATGAGACGGCAATGGAGCAAGACATAGACAGTAGCACAGAGGATGGAACCGAGCCCAGCCCCTCTCAGAGTTCTGCTGAACGGTCCTAAGTTTTTGGAAACAGGCGTGCACTTTAAAACCTACTTGGTTACCAAGTGTCCAGGGAAGCCCTTGATTTTTGATGTCTAAAGAGAGCACTTTGCCCATGCTTAGGCTGTGGACCCCAAAATCACAGTGTTTCAACAAGAGTTGCTGCAGGAGCAGCATTTTAAAACAAGATAAAACTCACAGGGGAATGTACTTTAAAAAAAAAAAAAAGAAAGAAAGAAAGAAAACTAAAAAAAAAAAGAAAAAGATGCACATCTGCAGTGACAAAAGACCTGATATTCTTTCTCTATTGGACCACGGCTGATGGAAAAGTATGTCATGCAGTGGAAAGAGACTTTTCCTGTGAATGTTCCTCAACTGGTTTCTGCTGAGCAAAACACCATCAGAAAAGGAGAATGTGAATAGTCTGTATTTTGAAACAGTGTGTCAGGAACAGTTTTTTAAAAACCTTGGATGTTTTTGAAAATCTCTGGAAGTGTCGAATTGGTTAAAATTTTACATTTGCTCAGTTTATAGTTTATAAAATAACTAGAAAAATACTGGCATTAAAGAATCCTTGTTAGATGGTGGAAATCAGATCCCTAACCAGTGGGAAGTGCTTTTTGGGTGGCTTGTACATTCTCATCAATTGTATGCTAATTTATTGTGTTGTTGTTCTTTTGTGCTCTAGGCAGCACACTTGCCTTCTATTTATTTAAATGTAAACATTTCAAAGCAGGCCATATTCTTTCTGACAGATTTCCTGTAAACCAGGATTGCCTGCCTTTTCCACCTCCCACCCCTCCCGCTCCTTTAAAAAAGAGAAAATGTTTCATTGTGAAGGAGAGGAAAAGAAACATTTTCTAGCCCAAAGGAAATGTTCTGCTATGTTCAGGAAAAATTATCCATATGATGCTATCTTAACATTGAAATTGCACATTCATGTTGGACTGAGACTTTGAAGATAACTTTTACATACTTTTGTTTAAACCCCTTTGAAATGTATAAAAATTAATTTGCAGTTCTAAATGTAATGTTTTTAAGCATTCTGCCTTTTTAGGACACAGTTTGTTTAAGCAATATGTTTGGGTCTTGTGATCACTGTCTGTCACAAGTAGAGTGAGGGGTAAGAGGGGGTGGGAGGGTAACAGTTTTGACAAGTTGTGGCAAAGGAAGCAATTCTTTTCATTTTTAAAAAAATGTAAATAGAAAAGTTTTTAACGGTTTTATATAGATTTCACTATAAATAAGCATTTTAAGACTGACAAATGTTGAACTGTACATACATATCTCAGCATAACTGCCCAATTTTTTGGTGCTGAAGTACTGTAAGTAGATTTCATCAACAGTCTCCTAATTTTTGCATCTATATCTAGAAAAAAAACTGTGATACTGTAGTTAATAAATTCCCACTAGAGTGACACTGAAGATTTAAACACAAGCATTTATAAGATGCACTGACCTCTGGTAGTCGCCATCATTTCTTCTGAGTGGTTAACGACTTACCCATAGATGGGGCTGTTGGATTTTATTTTATTGTACAAATTCATGTTTAAAAGACTTTGTGATTGTTTCTAGTTAAGTAACTTTTTAACCTCTCCAGTCATAGGCTTCTTTGAAAATCTGATCACACTATGAACTCTCCCCAAAAAGACACACATGCCAATATACATGTTAGATTTTACATACAGTCTTAGGGGTTTGTGGGCCCCTAAGCCTAACCATGTATTCAAGGTTAAGCCCTCTGTTATGGTCAGTCCATTACTTACAGATGTAAGTTTTTATAAAATAAAATATCTTTTAAATATTCATGGGTCAGGTAACAAGAGCAAACTTGAATAAAGTTATTATGTCTACTTCTACATATTCTGACAGCATAGCATACCTGTGTCCCTTTGAGAATTTAATCTTAATATGTTTTCAGCAACTGGAATGGCAGATGAAACTTCCATAAGCTACACTTTTAAAAATTAGTGTGTATATATTAACAAATTATCAAGTGAGGGATTTAACATTTTTTTTCCTTCAAAGATATTACTTTCAAGGAGACCATGAATTCTTTTGTTTATTCAACAAATATTATTTAAACATCTTCTGCGTGTCGGGTACTGTTCTAAGCACCAGGGATTCCACAGTAAATAAACAGAAAATCCTACCCTTACGGAGTTTACAAACAGAGCTTCCTGCTGAAGAGTGGATGCCAGGGCCAAAGGAAGGAGGAAACTCAAGTGACCCTTAGGTTTCCTGCTTAAGTGAATGGATGGTGGTGCTGTATATGGGTCTCCAGGTATCTTTATACTGAAAGTCTTAGCATTATTAAATGTAACTTTAAATCAGTCCTTATGAAAGATATTCAGAGATTATGCTGCAAATATTATAGAATTATTAGAGTCCTAACAACTGTTACAGGCAGTGGTAAGGAAAATTCATTTGGTTTGAAGTAAACTTTGTAAATGCTTTGTATTGCAGAATGCAGTTTATGCTGAACTTAGGGAACTTAAAAAAATGTTTTATTGAAATTAACTGACATGCCATACAATTCACCCATTTAAAGTATACAGTTCAGTGGTTTTCACTGTATTTACTGAGCTGGACAGCCATCACTACAGCCAGTTTTAGAACATTTGCATAACCGTAAAGAGAAACCCTGTACCCCTTAGCTGTTAACCCCTGAAACTCACCCTACAACTCCAGCTCTAGGCAACCACTAAACTACTTTCTCTCTCTATGGACTTGCCTATTCTGGACATTTCATATAAATGGAATCATACAATATGTGGTCTTCCGTGACTGGCTTCTTTCATTTGGCATAGTATTTTCAAGATTGTAACATGTTTTAGTCCTTTAGTCCTTTTTATGGCTCAGTAATATTCCACCGCATGGATATACCACATGTTATTTATCCATTCATTGGTTGATGGACATTGGGGTTTCTACTTTTGGCTGTTATGAATAATGCTGCTGTGAACATTTGTGTACAGTTTTTACATGTTTTCTGTTCTCTTTGGTACATTTCTAGGAGTGTAATTGCTAGGTCCTACAGTAACTGTTTAATGATTTGAGAAACTATCAAACTCTTGTCTACAGTGACTGCACAGTTTACAGCAGTATAGGACAGTTCGACCTTTTCTACATCTTCACCAATGCTTGCTATATTTGTTTTTTGTTTTCATTATTTTTCAAAATTATATCCATCTTAGAGTGTGAAGTGGTACCTCATTACGGTTCTGATTGACATTTCCCCGATGGCTAATGACAAGAATCTTTTCATCTGCTTGTTGGCCATTCACAGATCTTTGGAGAAATGTCCTTTGCCCATTTTCAAATTGAATGATTTTCTATTTTATTATTTAAATTGAGAACTTTCGAAGTACAGGCAATAATACCACTCTTAAAACCTGTTCTCTGGTCATTAATTTAACATTCTTAAAACTGTGTAGAGCTAATTGAAAATGTTTTTAAATACATTTCTTAGCGAGGTTCTCTCAATGACCTGCTTGGATGGGAGACATAGTACAAAGGAAATAGTAGCCAAGTGGTCTGGATTTGAGTCCCAGGCTCCTGTGTTAATGGATCATATGAACTTGAGCTGGTCCCATTCCCTGTAATACAAAGTGTGAGTTTCTGACCCACTTGGGGTTATCGTGTAGAATGGATGAAATAGTGCATGTAAAAATGCCAGGCACAGAGGTGCTCTATTTTTTAAGTCTAATAGTTATTAACACTCCCACTTTATAAATAGAAAATGAGGACTCAGAGACAAATTAAGTACCAAAACACACAGATTATATGCTAATAAGCATCATGCTGATCCCCAAGTTGATACTTTGTATATAGGAGTGTATGTGTGCCACCAAACACAGAATTGGCCTTTGGAAAGACAGGGGAACTTGATGTTGGCCTGTAACATAATCTCTTTGTCGGTCTTGGGTGCCTTCACACAGAGGTGCTCACACACACGTTTGTTTTTTGAGTTCAATTACATGTCACAAATCCCAGATAAGAGGAAGTAGAATGAAAAAGCACCATATAAGCAAGGCCTTTCCAAGAAGAGTGAGAAAACAGTCTGCTGCCTCTGCTTACAGGTTTATAAGACTTTAAGTGAGGCCCATGACCTATATATTGAAAAAAGGATTGAAACACCATAGAATCAGATTTGTACTTGTGAGAAGTTTTGCTTTGCTTTCTTACCTCTTCCTTGCTTACACAGACTGTAACTGAAAACAGGGCACTTAAGAAAAAAAAAAAAGGCAAGCCTAGGTTTGAATCCTGACAAGCCATGTGGCTGGACAAGCTCTGAGAGGCTTCAGTTAGCACAAGATGGAATAAATTGGTTTATACTATGTCACCTAATACCCATTTTAAAATGTTGTGACTTTCTTTTCCTTCCAACAAATAGTTACTAGGCACTTCTTATGTGCAGACGTTGGGGATATAATAGCTAGGGAAAAACACCCCTACCCTCTTGGAACTTGAGCCTTTATCTCCTTTAGGAGATATATGAATCAAAGATTACAGCTAAATATATTCATTGCTAAGTGCTATGGTGGAAAATAAGTAGTGCTAGGATAGTGTATAAATACGGAGGTTGGGGAGTTTTGCTCAGAAAGGGATTCTTAAAGTGATTTGAAGGAAGGGATTTAACTAGGCAAAAAGGATTGGGGGCAGAAGGATAGCAGCTATGAAAGGCCTTTGGTAGGAGGGGCCTGGGGAGAGGGGAACTTTGAGTAGGCTAATGTGGCAGCAACGCAGCAAGTGAAGGCAGCAAGCATGGGAACAGAAAGTAGAGACAGATCTATATGTGGATCTTGCAGGTTATGATAAAGGTTTGAGGTTTTATTCTTAGAACAAGAAGTCACTGAAAAGTTTTAAGCCATTGACCCTGGCAAAATGAATTAGTATATGTACAAAATATTTGGTGTTATGTTGGTTCATTAGTATAGAAAAACATATTTAACTTTTTTTTTAATGCCAGTCTCATCTCCTTATGTCTGACATTCAAGGGTCTTAGCCAGAGCTGCAATCTACATCTGTAGATTCATAATCCATTTCATTACCCCGACCTACTGCCTGTCTCCCCCATCACACATACAGTTTATGCTCTGTATTTGAAAGGCTCACTCATTTCCCAAAGCCCTGCTTAAAAACCACGTCCTTCACCAAGACTGCCCAGATGGGTTGAAGGGGAACTTAATCCCACCCCACTGCTGAGTTTCTCTAGCATTTGGGGAGAAATACACGTCTACTTAGCACTTACCATTGGTTCTTTACTGTGAATTAGTTGCAATTTCTCACAGTATGCCTCTGGGAGAGTCCTTGAAATGCAGTATTCTAAGGCGTCATTCTAAATGCTTTTAGCTTAAGTAAGAGGTGCTGAGCTTTCTGGATTTGATTTTTTTTTTTTTTTTTTTTTTTTTTTTTTTTTTTTTTTTTTTTTTTTTTTTTTTTTTTTTTTTTTTTTTTTTTTTTTTTTTTTTTTTTTTTTGGTCTCTGATGCCCTTGAATATCAAGGCTTACTATTCAAGTTTGTTAGAAAGAGTTTAGTGAGATCGTTGGTAATCTTAGGATTCACTCATTCAAGTCAGTAGCATCCTCTTTGGTTTCTCCACAGGATCAACTGCTATTTCCTTGCATGGCAGCATTCACCGGGGTCTATCATCTATGCTATCACTTTGACCTATATGGATTAATTAATTAAATCACTGAAAAAATATCGAGCAGTTATTGTGACCCAGACACTATTCTAGCCACTAGGGATATAGCAGTTAACAAAATAGTGGGAAAGTAAAACAATCTGTGTTATGTAGCTTACATTCTAAATGGGCTATAAATGTAAATTAAAAATAAATGGTATCTTATGATAATTAGAAAAAGCAAAGTGGGAAAGGGGAATATGAAATTCTAGGATCTGTAGGTGTTAAATCTTAGGTGGAATAGACAGGGAAGTTCTCACTGAGAGGGTAAATTGGAAAAAACCTGCAGGACATGAGGAAGTCAGCTGGACTGATGTCTGCAGAAAGAGTGTTCAACGTGGAGGGGACAGCAAGTACAAAGGCCCTGAGATCCGTGCCTGGCATATTCAAAGAACAGCCCCCCCCCAAAAAGACCAGATAGGGTCAGAGTGAATGGGGATGGAGGGAGTTATGTCTTCTCTCTTTTTTTTTTGTCATTACCTAAAGGGTTGTCAGTTTAATGATCTTTCCCAAGAACTGACTTTTGGTTTCTTTGATTCTCTTGTTTTTCTATTCTCTATTTCATTTATCTCCATTCTATTCTTTTATTATTTTCTTGCTTTTGCTAGCTTTGGGCTTAGTTTGTTTTGTTTTGTTTTTCCCCTTTTTCTAGTTCCTCAAGGTGTAAAGTTAAGTTATTGATTTGAGATCTTTCCTTTTTTGATGTAGGCATACACAGCTGTAAATTTCTCTCTGAGCACTGCTTTTGCTACATTCTATAAATTTTGGTATGTTGTGGGGTTGGTTTTTTTTTTTCACTCATTTCAAGGTATTTTCTAGTTCCTCTTATGATTTCTTCAATCATTGGTATTTTAAGAGTTTGTTTAATTTCCACGTATTTGTGAAATGTGCAGTTTTCCTTCTGTTACTGATTTCTACCTCTATTCCATTGTGGATGTTCTATCCATGATTGAAAGTGGTGTACTGAAGTCTCCAGAAGTCTCCGTTATTGTGAGCTGTCTATTTCTCCCTTCAGTTCTGTTCATATTTGGCTCATATATTTTGGAGCTCTGTTTGGTACATGTATTTTATAATTGTTATTTCTTGGTAAATCAACCCCTTTATCAGTATATAGTTCTTCTTTGTATCTTGTAACAGTTTTTACTTAAAAGTCTATTCTGTCTGATACTAGTATAGTCACCTTAGCTCTCTTTGGTTATCATTTGCATGGAATATATTTTTCTATCCTTTAACTTACAGCCTATTTATGTCTGCATTGAAAGCCAGTCTCTTATGGACAGCATATTGGATCATTTTTAATCTAATCTGCCAGTCTTGGCTGTTGATGGGAGAGTTTAATCCATTTATTTTTAATGTAATTAGGAATAAAGAAGGATTTACTTATGCCATTTAATATTTGCTTCCCATGTCTAATACTTTAAAAAATTCCCTATTTCCCATGACCTTCTTTTATGTTTAATTGATTTTTTTTTTGTATTGAGATGTTTTTATTTCCTTCTCATTTCCTTTGTGTAGATTTTTAGATATTTAGATATTTCTTTTGTGGTTATGAAGGGGATTACACTTAATATCCTTAATTTATACGTAGCTTGAATTGATACCAATTTAACTTTAGTAGCATACAAAACTTTGCCCCTCTATAGCTTCATTCCCCCCTTTATGTTGTTATCACAAATTACATTTTTATACATTGTGTGTCCAATAACAGATTTATAATTATTTTTATGCATTTGTCTTTTCAATTATGTAGGAAATAAAAAGTGGAATTACAAAACAAAACTGCAATAATATTGGCTCTTATATTTTCCCGTGTAGGTACCTTTATGGAGGACTTTATTTCTTCATATGGCTTCAACTTATTGTCAAGTGGCCTTTTGTTTCAATCTGAAGGACTCCTTTTATTTTATTTATTTATTAAACATGGGACTTGAACTCGGGATCCTGAGATCAAGACCTGAGCTGAGATCAAAAGTCAGATGCTCAACTGACTGAGCCACCCAGAAGCCCTTGAAGGACTCCTTTTAGTATTTCTTTATGGGAAGATCTAGTGGTAATGAGCTCCCTGAGCTTTTGTGTATCTGAGAATGTCTTAATTTTTCCTCATTTTTGAATGATCGTTTTACTGGATATTGAATTCTTGATTGACAGGTTTTATTTTTTTTCTTTCAGCACTTTGTGTCATCTCATTGACTTCCTAGGCTTCATGGTTTCTGGTGAGAAATTGGCTGTTTACCTTACTGAGGAGACCTTGTACCTGACAAGTTGCTGCCCTCTTGTTTCTTTCCACATCTTCTTTTTGTCTTTTGACAGTTTGACTCTGATGTGTCTTAGTGTAGCTCTGTAAGTTTATCCTACTTGGAGTTCACTCAACGTCTTGAATGTGTAGATTCATGTCTTCCATCAAACTTGGTAAATTTTCAATTGTTTCTTCAAATATTCTTTCTGTCGCTTTCCCTCTTTCTCCCATAATGCATATATTGAGCCTTTTGATAGTATCCCACAGGTCTCAGAGCTCCTTTTAATTTTTCTCCCCCCCCTTCTGTTCCTGGATAATTCTGTAACTGGATAATTTCAGTTGTCCTGTCTTCAAGTTCACTCATTCTGTCTTCTGCATGCTCAAATTTTCTAGAAGTTGAACCCCCTCTAGTAAAATTTTTTTTTAATTCATTTACCAACATCTCCCCATTTCTCCAGCCCTTGGCAACCACCATTCTACACTGTTCTGTGAGTTTGACTTTTTAAGATTTCACATATAAGTAAGATCACGCAGTATTTTTCTTCTGTTTCTAACTTATTTCACTTAGCACAATGTCCTCCATGTTCATCCATGTTGTTGCAAATGATAGGATTTTCTTTTTTAAGGTTGAACAATATTTGTGTGTGTGTGTGTGTGTGTGTGTATGTATGTATGTATATATACATACACACACACACTGTATTTACTTCATTCATTCACTGATGGACACTTAGGTTGTCACCATTGTGAATAATGCTGCAGTGAACATGGTAGCACAGATAGCTCTTTGAGATACTGATTCCATTTCCTGTGAATATATATCCAGAAGTGGTATTTTTGGGTCATATGGTAGCTCTTAATTTTTTTGAGGCGCCTCTATAGTGTTTTCCATGGAGTTTTCATTTCAATAATCATACATTTATGTCCAGAATTTCTATTTGGTTCCTTTGATAATTTCTCTTCATTGAAATTCTTTTTTTGTTCTCAAATCACTTTCTGTATTTCCTTTGGTTCTTCATCTTTGGCTCTTTGAACACATTTAAGATTGTTATTTTAAAGTCTTTGTGCAATATGTCTGGGTTTTCTTGAGAACTGTGTCAGTCAAGTAATTTTGTTCCTTTGAATAGGTCGTATTTTTCTGTTTATGGGTATACTTTGTGATTTTTTGTTGTTGTTGAAAAGTGGACATTTGAATATTGTGGTGTGGTAAGTAGAAATCAGAGTTTCCCTTTCCCCCCAGGATTTGCTGGGTCTTTCTTTCTTTCTTTCTTTCTTTCTTTCTTTTTTTTTTTTGATTGTTAAAGGCTATAGTGGTTCATTTGTCTACTGACATCTCCCCACCACCCCCCCACCGACCCGAGACTGTATTATTTTCATGTGTGGTCACTGAAGTTTCTGTTCCACAGCATGTGTTCGACTAGTGTTTGACAGATTTCCTTGAACCCAGGAGCTAAGCAAACACACACATACACACTCACATCTATTGGTCTTTGCAGATTGGCCTTGTGCTGTGGTCCTTCTTCAGCACTTACCCAGACTCCCACTGAGTCTAGGGACCAACCTGAAGTGAAAGCTTGAGGTCTTCTCAGTTCTTTTCTAAGCGTGTATGTGGCTTTGTAAATTTCTCTTTTATATAAAGTGCTTTTGAATGTCCTAATTTCTCAAAAGAAACTGTCCTGGTCTTTCCCTCCCAGGCCTTAGGTGTTCTTTCATGCCTCAACCATAATCTTTTGCCTTAGCTGTCTGCAGATTGTTTGTCCGCCTTACCATGTTCAAACAATGTATTCTGCATTTCCAGCATGACTGAGTTCTGAGTTAGGTGAAACAGAGATGATTGCCTTTCTTCAGTCCTTCAAATAGCCCTGAGGCAGGTTAGAATAAATGTACACAGTAATTTGCAAATAAAGTGTCCTGTGTTCCTTTCAAAAGCCAGGACCAGTGCCTCACCCTGGCAACATGGGCATCCTTAAGGTCATTGCTGAGCCAGGGAGAGGCTAGGGTAAAGGCCAGTAGAAATGCCACAGAGTTTTCCTATAGTTTCGTTTCTGTCTCATTTTTTTAGCTGGTAAGATATACGTGAGATAAAACCATTTTGTTTTAACCATTTGTAAGCATACAGTTCAGTGGCATTGTGTACATTCATATTGTTCAATCATCACCACTGTTCTTTTCCAGAACTTTTTCATCATCCCAAACTGAAACTCTGTAGCCATTATATGATAATTCTCCTTCCCACCTCCCCCAGCCCTTATTAAGCACCCTACACTTTCAAAGTTGCCTTTTTCTTGATTCAGCATTTGGTGTTGCTATATAAAACTTTGACTATTTTCCAGAGTTCTGACAAAACTGGTTCTGGTAGTTTCTGCTTGTGTTTCAGTTTCTGTGGATAGTGTAGGAGCTTGGAGCTATCTACTGTGCCATTTTGCTGACATCACTCTCAACACTACAGTTTTGTCCTGAGCAATTTGGTAGAGTAGACTAGCCATTTACTGATAGGAAAGACTGTGGGAGGATCTAATTTTGAAGAATATCAAAGGCTTGGTTGGGGATAAATTAAATTCAAGACACCTATTAGACATCAAGTGGAGAAGTCAAGTAGGTAGGTAGAAAAGAAAAGAGCTCCCAAGGGCTGATCCCTGGGTGGTCCAGCACATAGCGGTCAGGAAGATGAAGCAGAACCAGAAAAGAGACTGAGAAGGACTGGCCAGAAGGATGGGAAGTAAAGCTGGAAATTGAGATTCTAGTGTCTTGGAAACATAAGATGTTTATCTTGGGAACAGATAAAGCTGATAAATCAAAAAAGGTGAGGACTCCAGGAGTGAGCCATGTGAAGTCATAAGTGACCTTGGAAAGTGCAGTTTTGGTGGAGTTTGGGACAAAAGCTAGAAGAGGTTGTGAAGAGGGAATTATAGACTGAGAATACAGATAATTCAATGAGTTTCTGTAAAGAGCAGTGATATGGAGCAATTGTGGAAAGGCAAATGGGGTCAAGGGTTCTGCTGTTTTTTAATTTAAGGAAATGGGATTCCTGATGAGATTGATCCAAAGGAGAGAAGAAAGTGTTTGTAATGCAGAAAACAGTCAAATCGCTGGTGTACTCTTAGAATAGTGGTAGGAGCTGGGATTTGTGGAGGTTCTGGGTTCATCCATAATAACAGAAGAGAAGATATGCAGGGGCAGAAGTGAGTAGGCAGGTAGCTACATCTGTCTCCATTTTCTAATGAGTCCCAAATTCCTGTCTGCAATTGTTTTCTCTTCCCTGGGCCAAAGCCTACTGCCTTGAGACATCCCTGACTGGATTTCCTACAAATACTTCAGCTTTATGTTGTCCCAAATGAACTACCTTCTGATTCATGCTCCCTGCTGTGTTACTACCTGTCCATGGCATCCCGATCCATGCTGAGAAGAAGAAAGGACAGCTTTGGGGCTGGGGTGGGGGCCTCAATAAAAAGGCAGCCCCAGAGCTGAGGCTGAAAGAAGGGTGGATTTCCTCCATGGGCGAGGGAGTAAAGTGAAGTAAAATGAAGTAGGCAGAGCACTCTAAGATGGAGTGTCTGGTGACCAGATGGCAGTGAACTCAGAGCAGTCACCTGGAGGCAGTTACAGGATTTAAAGAGCTATTTATTTTGAGTTTTTCTTCCTTAGTGTTAGACTGTTGTCCTGCTGAAGAAGAGCCCTGACAAGTCCTTTCGCACTCTGTGTCTTGCATAGGCTGTTCCCTCCTCACACACAATGCACTGACCTCTGATTATTGACCAGTCTCCTCTCTGCATCTCCAAGGTCACCTGGCAAGCTTCCCCTGACTCTCCTTCTTTGCCTTCTCATTTCTCTCTCCTTTATGGCTGTTCTACATCTCCTTTATGGCTCCTAATTCTTGTTCCACAGAAGTTTCGCTCTGAGAGTTGGATCGTCTTCATGGCATTAGGAAAAAGTACCTGGTGTGTAGGAGGTACCGTCAGGTCTGTTGACTGGCCATGTAGAAAACTCCCAGACTGGCCCTGGGGCCCTGCCCACAGGTGCGCAAATGCTTACTAACTAAAATGCACAAGCAAATCCAGAAATAACATCCCTATTGCAGGTTGTTTTGGGATGAGGATGTTATTGTTGTGAAATGTTTGTGTATCAGTCACTCTGGACCCAGAGGACAGTGCCCATCTCTGTTGTCATTTGTTCTGTCACTTCAAAGTACAGGAAAACCATGGGTGGTGATTTTAGAATCTTACTCAGAACCCTCAGGGAATGAGTCATTTTGTACTGACGACTTTTCCGGATTGCCACAGTTCAAATAAATGAAGCAACAGGACATTGTTGTTGTTGTTGTTAATTTTAACCATTTTAGATGGTAAACTTAAGAAATGCATTATCATACTTTTCTGAACATGATTCTACACACTCTTTGTTTCTTCAGAATCGTTATCATGAACATCGTTATAATTTTCCATCTCAGCTACAAGAATACAGAGCATCGCTAAAGGAATAAGAGGAGGAGTAACTCGGGCTCGGTCTCTCCCTGAGCAGACCCATACTAGCATCCAGAATCTGAGGTGGAGGCCGCTGAGCTGCCCCAGAAACCTGAGGGCTGAGTGAGGGGAAGAAGCAGAGCTTGACCCCAATGATAGGGCTGGTGACTCTGCCTTAGTGTGCAGTTGAGCCCCCTGAGGAACTTGTTAAAATGTAGTTCCTAGTTCAGTAGATTTGAATTCAGTTCTAGCCTGGAATCTGAAGTCTGCATTTTCAACAAGATTTTAGGCAATGTCAATGCTGCTGACCACAGACCACACTTTTAATATCAAGTCTTTATTTGGCCTCCCAGAGCTTTTCTTGTGACCTTTAGTGGTTTTTATTGGGAAGCTTATCTAGCGACTTTTTGTTTTGGGCATCTTAGAAGTACCACGTGGCCTGTGGTGCTAATACTTCCTCCATGTGCACAGTGCTCTAAGGTTTATAGAGGGGTCTCATGTTCCCTGTTTCGATTCACATTCTCACAATAATCCTGAGAGGTAAGTCAGCACCATTTCACCAGCTGGGAAACCAACTTGACATTGCACAGCTGAGTAATTGGCAGAACCAGGGCTCATGGCTTCATGTTTAGTGCTCTTTTCACTACTTCTTGCTGTCTCCACATGTATGCTGTGTGCTGTACTCAGCCTTGTGGACTCAGCACTGTGGGAATGCTGTGGGGAAAACGGTGCACGTACGTGCCCCCGTGTGCCAGTATTAAAAGGCTGTGTGAACAACAGCTGTAGCACATGGGACCCATGCAGTCTCAGGTAGGACACCCAGACCGAGAGTCACATTTCCTCTCCCCTCAAATCTCTGTTTTTGCATGATGACCTTGACTCTTGTGGACTAAATACTGGAATCCCAGCAACCATCTTAGCACATGCAGAAATGCTGTCAGTGCCCTACTCTTTGCCCCTTTGAGCCTTTCCATTTCAGGACAGACTGGCCAGCTCCCTCTGCCAGCAATGGGCCTCTCTGCCTGAGGGCTTTCTCTGGCCATGCAGGCACTGAAGCGCTGGGAAATTCATGCTCCTCAGTCAGCCAAGGATTGGTAGGAGTATGTAAAAATAAGCCAACTCTCTCTCCTTTTAATTCGGGGCAACTCTGGGGCACTTTCCCCCCACAAAGCCCGAGTTACCCATAGTGGTAACTTGCTCAGTAATGTTACCTTTATCAGCTGCCTTCCTCTCCTTGCCTTGCTACTCTACTCCTCCAATAGTGTTTCCTAGGATCCTCTTCTAAGTGATTTACAGACACCCTAATCTCAGGGTCTATTGGGGGAACCCCATTAAGACACTTCTTTTGGGATGCCTGGGTGGCTCAGTCTGTTAAGCATCTGCCTTCCGCTCAGGTCATGATCCCAGGGTCCTGGGATTGTGCCCCACATTGGGCTCCCTGCTCAGGCTTGCCTGCTTCTTACTCTCCCTCTACCACTCCCCCTGCTTGTTTTCTCTCTCTTTCTCTCAAATAAATAATATATATTATTTTTCAAAAGACACTTCTTTCAACCACTCTTTCTACTGATCCACTTAGATCTGGATCTACCTGATTTTCCTATAGTGGTAATGGAGAAAGTATTCCAGTTCCTTAATAAGGTCACATATCCTCTACCAGGGACCTAGACTACCTCCCTCCTGCTTCTTAAGGTTTTCTCTCCTGCAATTATCCCTTTTCTCTGCGGCATCATCCCTTCATGTTTCTCTCTTCTAGATCATTCCAACCTGCAAACATGCCTCAATATGTCCCCTGAGGCCACATTCTTCTGATTTCTGGAAATATGGAGTAACAGAAACCAAGATTTTTCTCTTTTGCCTGAAACAACAACAATCAAAATATATGAAACAATGATTTTCAAGATACCGAACATCAAGCCTCAAAGGACAGTGATTCTTGAGAGGTAGGAAACAAACGCACGAGAGAGTTTCCAGGCCCCAGCACTTGGGAGGAGAACCCAGGCAGAGCCTGACGGACTCCCTGAGTTGAGGAACACTGAACTAAGAGCCCAGAGAGACTAAGGTAGATCAAATGTGCAGGACAACGTACTGGAAAAGGGAGAGCATCACAGAGAGAGCCCTCCTGAGAACTGCAGAGGACTCGAGCATTCACCAGATTACTGATGTGTATATGCATGTGAAGAAACCATTCAGGAGTAGGGACAGAACCACCTGGACAGATTAGAGGAAACACTAGCTGACACTCACACAGGGCCAGGAGTAATACTGACCAGCCGGTCTGAAAAACTTTTTATTTCCCAAGGCTTCAGGTAGAGCACTCGGAAAAGTCTCACCTCAGTAAGGAGGAGTAACAGGCCCCAGACTAAATGCTGCTCTAATCCTGCCCCACACATCTCAAAAGAAATACCCCAAAGGATCAAACTATTTCCAATGACCATAACTGCATCTCGGGAAAAAATTCATGAAATATTTATAGAAATACAAAACTACCAGCACTCCACAAGGTAATGTTCACTATTACTAGCATCAATAAAAATTATCAGAAATGCAAAGAAGCAGGAAAATACAACCTACAATGAGAAAAACCAAGCAATCAAAACAGACCCGGGAACATCACGGATGTAGAAATTAGCAGACAAAGACATTAAAAAGTTCTAACAGCATATATGTGTTCAAATGTTAAATGGAGACACAGAAGACATAAAAAAATCTAAATCAAACTTCTAGAGATGAAAAATGTCAATATCTGTATGGTATCATATACATACATGTGTAGAGTAAAAGGGGTTAACAGCAGATTAGGCATTTCAGAAGTGTACTTGATGACAGTAATAGAAATAATCCAAAATGAAACAGTGAAAGAAGAAACATTTTATTTTATTTTTTTTTTAAGATTTTATATATTTATATGACAGAGATCACAAGTAGGCAGAGAGGCAGGCGGGGGAGGCGGTGCGGGGGGGCAGGAAGCAGGCTCCCTGCTGAGCAGAGAGCCCGATGTGGGGCTTGATCCCAGGACCCTGGGATCATGACCTGAGCCGAAGGCAGAGGCTTAACCCACTGAGCCACCCAGGCGTCCCAGGAAGAAGCATTTTAAAAATGAGCAGAGCATCTGTTAACTGTGAGGTGACTTCAGGTGGTCTAACATGAATAATTTGGTATCCCGGGGAAATAAAAGGCAGGGGGAGCCAAAAAAAAAAAATCCTGAAAATAATGGCCAGCATTTTCCCAAATTTGATAAAAGCTATAAACTCACATACATATGCAAGCAGCTCAAAGAACTCCCAAGTACAGGAAGCGTGACGGAGTACACCCAGGCACCTCACCGGCAGTTGCTCAAAACCAGTGAAAAGAGAGAAAAGAGAAAACCCTAAAAGAACCAGAGGTGAAAAGACACATTACAATACAAAGGAACAAAAATAAAGGTCGTAATAGTTTCTTTTGCAAGAAACACTTTTTAGGCAAGAGAAAGGAACAGCATCTTTAATATACTGACAATAACTATCAACCTAGAATTCGGAACCCACTGAAAATAAGTTTTAAAAATGAAGGTGATGGTTTTGACAATACACTGTGGTTATGTGGGATGTTGTCATTAAGGGAAGCTGGGTGAGTGTACACGGGAGCAAGAAGTGATAGATCAAATAGCAAGATGATAGATTTAAACCTAACCAGATAAATAATCACATTAAATGTAAAAGGCATAGATCATTAGATTAAATATAAAATCAAGACCCATCTATATGTTGCCTCCAAGAAACACACTTTAAAATTAAAGTAAAAAAAAGGTTAAAAGTAAATGGATTGAAAAATATAGCCCAGAAAGAAAGAATACCAAAAAAGTTGGATTGATTATATTAATAGATAAAGTAGATTTCAGAGCAAAGAAATTGTCAGAGATAAAGGACACCATTTCCTAATGAGAAAGGGGTCAATTCATCAAGAGGACATAATCCTAAAAGCATATGCACCTAATAACAGAATTTCTAACTGTAATTAGAGAAAACTGATAGAATTGCAAGGAGAAATAGACAAATTCACACTTACGCCCAGGGTCTTCAACATTCCTTTCCTATTAATAGAACACACAGAAAATAAGTAAAGGGAAAAAAAAGAAAAGAAAAGAAGTAAAGAAAAAACTTTCACACTAAGAGAGCCAAAAAACCCAACCCCCTCCCAAAAAAACCAAAAAAACAATATTATACTAAATGAAAGAAACCAGTCACAAAAGATGTACAATTTCATTTATATGAAATGTCCAGAATAGGCAAATCCATAAAGAAAGTAGATTGGTGGTTGCCTAGGGCTTGGGGATAGGAGTGGGAAGGAGTGACTACTAGTGGGTATGGGGGTATTTCTCTCTTTATCTCTCTCTCCCTCTCTCTTTCCCTGTCTTTTGGTGTGATGCAAATGTAAAATTGACTGTGGAGGTGACTGCCTAACTGTAAATATATATCATATTGTGAAAATAATTTAGTTTTGTACTTTACCTAGATGAATTTTATGGTTTGTGAACTATAGCTCAATTCAGCTGCTACTAAAAAGCAGTTCTAAATTTTGTAAAAATCTCCTGGGTTAAGTATCAAACAAACACCTGCTGGCTTCTCATTGCCCTTATCATAACACTCCAGTCCCATCCTTGGTGTGACTGATCCTTGCCCACCTCTCCAACCTCTTCTTCCTCCGTTCTCTTCATTCACCATGTTTCAGCCACAGTGTCCTTCTCTCTGCTCCTGGACATGGCAAGCTGATTCCTGTCTCAGGACCTTTACACTTACTGGCTTTTCTCCCAACCCTTAGAAGGCTAAAGAGCTAGCCTAGAAGGTTTTTCTCCCAACTCTTCAAACAAAATTGCTTCCTTTTCATCAGTTGTGTTTCATCTCAAGTATCACCACAGAGAGGTCTTCCCAGATTATCCTGGAAAAAGTCTACTTCTTATTTCACATTACCCTATTTTACCTATTTCACTGAACTTGGTACCTGAAACCACCTTTTGTTTATTGATGTATGTGCTTCCTGTACTAGAATGTAGCATGAGCTCATTCAGGAAAAGATTTCTTGTCTTACTACCTGCTGTATCCAGTGTTCATGGAGTAAAGGCTGGGACACAGTTGTTGGATAAGAGCTATCTGGGCCAGAGAGAATTGCCAGAAATCTGCGCTGGTGGTAAAAATAGTGGCACTAGGAAGCAAGGCATGAAATTTTGCAAGAGTGGGTGAAGGTTATGCCTAAATGACACCAACATTGCCTCTAGCAGTGGTGTGGCTGGAGGGAGACAGATCGACGGCTTTCTGGAGGTTAGCAGGCTAAAGTGCCTGGAAAGAGGCTAGTGCTGTAGGAATAGATATTTCTGTACTCTTCAATAATTTTTTAGTTTAGAAACACATGCAGGGGCGCCTGGGTGGCTCAGTGGGTTAAAGCCTCTGCTTTCGGCTCAGGTCATGATCCCAGGGTCCTGGGATCGAGCCCCACATCGGGCTCTCTGCTCAGCAGGGAGCCTGCTTCTCTCTCTCTCTCTCTCTCTCTCTCTGCCTACTTGTGATCTCTCTGTCAAATAAATAAATAAAATCTTAAAAAAATTTTTTTTAAAAAGAAACACATGCAGAAGAGTGTACAAAACCTATACACACAGTTTAAAGAATAACTATAAAATCAAATATTCATGTAACCACTCTCCAGCAGCCGCACAAGTCTGTGTGACCTTTCTTGTTCACATTCCTCCTCTCTTCTCAAAAGAAAACCACTCTTCTGATTTTTGTTACAGTCCTATTTTGTTATAGTCCTGGAGGTGGCTCTCCACAGTCTCTCGGGCCTCCTGAAGTATTTCTTACAAGTATCTGGTAGAGGTCCATGGGAAGGAGCCTCGAAATATGTTAAAATCCTCCTTGAGTCTGGGGCTCGGTGCTGTCGTGCTAGCTAACACTTGGCCATTAGCAGTTACGAAACTTGTAGCTGTTGTCTGCTTATCAGCCTGTATAGGGGCCGAATAATGTCTCGCTCTGTCTCAGGTGAGCCAGCGGGTCCCTGGTTTCATCTCTCCTTGGAGGGGCCTGTCCCTCCGGACGAGTCTGAGTACTTTGTTGTCCTCTGACCTCAGATCTGTGATGAGTTCAAGAAAAGTTCTGATTTGTAGTTTATCGTGTGTGTGTGTATGTGTGTGAGAGAGAGAGAGAGAGAGAGAGGGAAAAAGGGGATGAGAGCCAGTCTCCAGCTCACTACATCTTGGACAGTAGTGAAACTTCCCTCCTGTATTCTTAGTAAACAGGCTTCATTTCTTTTGCTGAGTCCTTCGCCCTCCCTGCTGCCCTCTGATCTGGCTCTTCGCTGGCTGCCCTCCAGCTCCATTTCCATTCCCAAAGTAAAAGACCCTATCTGGTGCTGCAAGACCCCCCTGCCAGGGCAAGGATGGGAAGGAACTAGAGGGAAAAGGCAGAGACTTGTCAGTGGGCAGGGTTTAGGGGCAGCCCTTGATATTCCTGTGTCAGTCTTGTTTGTGCTGCCGCAGCTTAAAACAATACTACTAATAAATAAATAGTATTTGGGATGGGCCTCAGGTCCCTGTGCAGGGTCCCCATCCTGCCAACGGGAGCCCGGGGAGGGACCCTGCAGTTTCCTACTTTATTTTCCCTATTGCTGGATAAGAGGCCAAGTTGATCCATGTAATAAAGGACTGCGGCGAGGGAGGAGGATAGGTGGGAAGAGCTGGATAGTTTGGAGTTGAAGTTTTCACAGAGTTTGAGGAGAGATGAGCCGAACCAGGCAGATAGACATGAGCAGGAGAGGAGTGGATCCCGAGAGCCTCGCACCGACTGTCTTTAGGTTCGTTTTCTCTTTGCGGGAATCAAGGAAACAAGTTACTTATTTTATTTTATTATATTTTATTTTCTTAAAAGATTTTAGTTCTTTATTAGACAGCGAGAGAGGGAACACAAACAGGGAGTGGGAGAGGGAGAAGCAGGCTTCCCGCTGAGCGGGGAGCCCGACATGGGGCTCGATCCCAGGACCCTGGGATCATGGCCTGGCCCGAAGGCAGATGCTTAATAACTGAGCCACCCAGACGTCCAAGAATGACGTATTTTAGATTATTTATTATTACTTAATAATATAATTATTTAGGTTATTCTAAAGGCTTTATCTGTTTAGGAGCGCTTTTTTTTTTTTTTTTTTTTTTTTTACACAGAGAAAGTGAGCTCGAGAGAGATGGGGGAGGGGAGTGGGGCAGAGGGAGAGAGAGAGAGACTCTTAAGCACCCTGCACGCCTAGCAGAGAGCCTGATGTAGCTCTCTATAACTCTTGACCCTGAGATCAGGACCTGAGCGGAAATCAAGAGTCCATGGCTTAGTTAACCGGCTTAGTTAACGGAGCCACCCAGGCGCCCCGGGAGCAGTTTTTAAAATGCAACGTCCCCAGAGGCTGAGCCGTGAGTATCTCTAGGCTTGTAAGGCTCACACTGCAGGCTTGGCATGTAGCACCAGGCTGTGTTGAGGACTTTACCGGTGAGGAAACTGAGGGTCAGAGATGACGGGCGCCGTGCTGCCTGGCACACAGCTAGAAGATGTCGAAGCCTGAACCAAACTCCAGCCAGGTCGGGCCTTCTAGCCTGAGGTCTTTCTATCTTGCTGCTCAAACATTTCTCCCCGATCAGCTACTGACCGTGCTCACACTGCTACCCTGCATTTGTAGGGGGAGGCCTTGCCTTGGGGCCAGGCTGGGCCTGCACCCTACCCAGCTCCTGCCATGTCGACCTCTATTGACATCCCCGGCCGCCCTGTCAGTGAGAAGGAGAGAAACTTCTTTGCGTCCTGACACTCCCCAGACAGCCAGGCCCCAGGGCTTGCAGCCAAGTGGAACCCCTCCGGGTGCCCCTCGCCTGGGCTCTGGGTGTGCTCCCCGTCACAGCCCAGGAATGCGGGCATCCAAGCAGCAGCAGCAGACACGCTGGCTGTCAGCCGAGCCAGGGGCCCTGGTAGCTGACAGGAGCTGAAAGAACCATTACAGAGGACGGCCTGGTCGTGGGGCACACTTCAGAGTCGCCTGGGCTGGGTGTGTAAGGCAGCCAGAGCTGGCAGCCTCGGGGAAGCCACTACCTAGCAGGCCTCAGTTTCCCCATCTGTAGAATAGGGATGAGATTTCTTGGCCTGCCTGCCTCACCAGGCACCTGTGAGAAAATAAATGTACTACCTGATTGCACTGCCTCCAGCTCAACTCAGAGAACCATGGAGGAAACTGAGGCCCCAGCAGCGCAGATCGTACCATGAATTGGTTGCAGAGCTGGGACCAGACTCCAGGCCCCCTGCCTCCTCAACCAGGGCTCTTCCACTCCAGTTTCAGTCCTTTCCCTTTTGAACACATCCAGGAAGAGAAGATGGCCTCCTGCATGGGGGACCAAGAGGAGGTGACCTCAGTGCTGGGACGCCGGCTGGGGCCGGGAGGGTTCAGCTGCAGGCTTAGCACTGCCGCCCACTTGCTATGGGAACCTGGGCGTAGAGCTTCTCCTCGTGGAGCCTCCATTTCTTTATTTATTATTTCTTTATTTATCAGACGTGCACAGGCTTATGAATCACTGGGATCTTGGTAAGAGTCAGATTCTGATTTGGCAGCTCTGGGGCAGGGCCCGAGAGTCTGCATTTCAAATGAGCTTCCATCATCTGTTGATGCCGCTGGCCCTAGACCGCAATTTAAGCGCAAGAGTCTGGAGGAGACCTAAGGGCTTGCAGGTCTAGTCTTCTGAAAGCTACTGTCCCCCTTTCCCTCCTCTCAGCACTCCCAGTCCTCGAGCTCTTCAAGGGTTCCCGTAGCTCCTCTGTGGGAGTACATCCTTCATTCTGGGCCATTCTGCCCTCTGTCTGCTCCTGCTTCACCTTCAGGATCAAGAAGTCTCAAGTTTCTTCTTCCTCCTGCTGGGATGGCCTCACAAAGACCCTCTTCCAGCCTTTTGTAGGAGACAGAGCCCCGTCTGCACTGGGGAAGCTGGGAGCTTGTTAGACAGCTTCCCAGCTCCCCGTGAAGGCCGGGATGCATCAGATGGAAGGCTCCTAGGAGCGTCCCATCCCAGAGACCTGGCCCCTGCCGCCGCCCTTTCCTGCCCCCATTCCACACCCACCGGCCCGATAGCAGCCACCGCTGCCGGAGTGAGATTTATGTGGAGGCCGTGGAGGGGTTTGTAAAGAAAAGAGGGTTGTGTTCACAAGGAAGGAAGAAACCCAACACTTACTAAGGTCCTATTGTGTGGCGGGCACATTCACAAACATCACTTCCGCCGACCCCTTGGCCCTGGAAGGTTCATTTGCCTTGAAGGTCATTGAGAGGATGAAATAGGACGAAGCATGTGAACGTCCTGAGTGACTGGTCAGCAGCTGGAAGAGGGCACAGAGGCCAGCCTGGCTTTAGAGCGCGGGAGGAGAAGGCTGCAGTGAGCGGCGGAGGGCATCCGGCGCGGATGGGGCCTGCAGCCGTCACATGGAGTGGGACTTCCGTCCGGGAGCCATGGGAGCTGGTAGAGGATTAGGCAAGTTTGGGGCCAAATCAGGTCGGCTCCTGAGTGGTGATGGACAGGAAGGGGGCCCAGCCACAAGTGTGGAGGCTGGCAGGGGTCTGGTGAGCCCCCAGTGAGGTCCCTTCCACTTCTGGGATCTTGAGCAGGACCAGCTGTATGGCGGTCCTGTCCTGGCCTTCCTCATCCCTGCAGCACGTTCATAGCCATGAGCTGGGTGTCCCTGTCAAAATCCCCAGGAGGGGGCAGCACAGGCCTCAGTCTCCCCTTCCCGAGACAAGGTCCAGGAGCACTAAGGGTATCCCCAGGCCTACCCTGGGATGAGTCACGAGGCTGGGGTTGGAACTTAGGCTCCCAGAGGCTGTGCTGCTGCCCGGGCTCTGGTGGGCCTGGGAGGGAGAGAGGCCGGAAGCCTGGGGCCCAGCCCAGGTCAGCCAGCATCCATCACCAGGAACATCCCCCGGCTGGCCCAGCTCAAAATAGCTCTCCAGACGCAAGGAAATATTTTATCCTAGTCTGTTTTCCCACCATAAATAAATAAATAAATAAATAAATAAAATAAACATTCCCAAATCTCAATGGGGCCAGACTCCAAAGAGGGGGAAAGGGAACAAGAACATGCCCGGTTGCCTGAGAAGTCCAGCATCTGTCCTGTTAGTTCTTTTCTTGAGGGTCAAGACTTTGCTTATGACATGAATGTGGAGACTCCCACGGCTTTCCCAGTGGTGACTGGCTTTTCTCTTGGTGTCAGGCTGTCCTTTCCCAGGGGTCACTCATCTCAGACTTGGTGACACATGAAAGAGCTAAGAAATCTATGACAAAACTCTGTCCTCCAGGGGCTTACAAGCTGCAGGGTGGCAGGGCTGGGCTTCCTCCTCCCTGAAGCGCTCATGGAAACTGGGGGAGAGGGCACTAATACTTAGGGAGAGCCAACCCTGTGCCTGGTTATACCAGACACTTCAACCTAACATCATTCCTTTCGACCCTCCTAGTAAGCCTTTGTATATTAATACTACCCATTTTACAGATGAAGAAACTGAGGCTCAGAATGGGCATGATCCGTTCAAGGTTTCACAACCAGTGTATGGGAGACCCAGGACTGGATTTTATATTACTTGGCTCTAAGACTGTGTTTTGTGTCATACTGGTTCTCATAGAGCCCACATGGGGGCTGGTGGGTGGACAGAATGAGACCTGGGCTGACTTGTGTGCAGAGTTCCCCTTCCCCACAGGCTGCAGTAGCCCAAGGTCCTGCGACACCAAGACCCAATTCGGGTGCAGAGGGAGGCTGGTGTTGTGGGTTGAATTGTGTCCCCACAAAAGACATGTTGAAGGCCTTAGTCTTCCACCTGTGATTGTGACTTTATTTGGAAATAAGGTCTTGAAAGCTGTAATGAAGTTAAGATGAGGCCGTTAAGGTGGTCGCTAATCCAAGATGGCCGATGCTCTCCTAAGATGAGGGAAGACAGCAGTGTGAGGACAAAGGCAGAGACGGGGTCCATGTTGTCATGAACCAAGGAATGCCTGGAGCACCAGAGTCTGGAAGAGGCAAGGAAGGATAGCCTCCCCTGGAGGCTTCAGAGAGAACATGCCCACCAACACCTAGATTTGTACTTCCAGCCTCCAGAACCGTGAGAGAACACATTTCTGTTGTTCTAAGCCATCCAGGTGTAGTCCTCTGTTATGGCGCCCCTGGGAAACTCAAACAGCTGAGGTTGTTCTCCTGGCCTCCTCAGGACACAAATAGGCTGGGTCCTGGGGCAGAACAGAACCCGATTCTCAGCTTCATGTGGGGAAGAACTTTCTCCCAGTCAGAGCGAGTCCTCGGAGGAGGTGTCTGCTCCTGGGGAGTGAGCGTCCCATCACTGGGCATATAGATGAGGGAGCGGGTGGCCATTAGGTGGAGATATGAAGTGTGTCTTACTGAGTTTGGAAATTCATAAATGTATCTATAGATTGAAAAATAGATTGGCCTACTGGATAACAAATTTGTTATGTATTTTGTTCTATTTATTCTATTTTGACTATGTTCCCTAGTCTGGGACTTGTATTTTCCTATTCTATGTGAAGCTTTGTAATGAACAGAGGGTCTTCATTTTAACATTGTCAAAGTTACCCATCTTTTCTTTTTATGCTCTGTGCTTTTGTTGTCTGCTTTAATAAACACTTTTTTTAATAAACACTTTTTTATAAAAACCCTTTTTTAAAAAGAGATTTTATTTGTTTATTTGACAGACAGAGATCACAAGTAGGCAGAAAGAGAGAGGAAGAATCAGGCTCCCCACTGAGCAGAGAGCCCTACGCAGGGCTTGATCCCAGGACCCTGGGATCATGACCTGAGCCAAAGGCAGAGGCTTTAACCCACTGAGCCACCCAGGCGCCCCTAAAAATACTTTTATAAAGCCTGGGTAGCTCAGTTGTTTGAACATCTACCTTCGGCTCTGGTCAGGATCCCAGGTCCTGGGATCGAGCCCCCGGGTTAGGCTGCTTGCTCAGCGGGGGGCCTGCTTCTTCCTCTCCTTCTGCCTGCTGCTCTGCCTGCTTATACTCTCTCTCTGTCAAATAAACAAATAAAATTGTTTTTTTTTAAACACTTTTATTTCAAGGTTATAAGAGAGGCTCCTATATTTTTCCGAAAATTTAAAATACTTCCTTTCACATACTTCTTTAATTCATCTGGAATTGATTTGTGTGTAGGGCATGAAGTAGGGTGCTAGTTTCGTTTTTAAAATATAGATAAGCATCTGTTCAGCATCAATCTATATTGCTTGTCACCTCTCTCTTCTGTCTCTGTAACAACATCTCATAATATTCGTTGCTAGAATTTTGTACTAGGTCTTAATATCTGGTAGAACAAAACTCCCCCATCCTTGTCTTGTTCTTCTGTAATGTCTTTGCTCTATTTTTGATCTTTTAAAGATCTTTAAAGATCTTTTAAATGATCTTTTAAAGATCATTTAAAAATTCTGAGCACTGTCTTTTAAAGATCTTTTAAAGATCTTTTAAAGACCTTTTAAATGATCTTTTAAAGATCATTAAAAAATTCTTAGCACTGTCCATTTATATAAAATTTCTCTTAACATAATACTAAGATGAATGATCTACTTTAAAATTTGCAGACCAGAGAAAGTGAGAGTTTGACAGTTTGGTATGTATTTTTATAAAATGTTTTTAGTACAGATAGGGACACACACAATATATACATTATGTATACATTTATGTACACATTATGGTAAAATTATTCTTCACATACTCTTCTGCCATTTGGCTTTTCAACTAAGAAATATGTCAACTATGTTTTCATGTCAGAAAAATAGAACTGCCCCATTAAAAAAAAATACCTACAGTGGTGCCTGGATGGTTCAGTTGGTTAAGCATCTGCCTTGGGCTCAGGTCATGATCCCGGGGTCCTGGGATGGAGCCCCTCATCAGGCTCCTTCCTAACTGGGAGCCGCTTCTGTCTCTCTCTCTGTGTCAAATAAAAATAAATAAAATAAAAATTTAAAAAGTACTTACAGTATAGTACTTATATTTAGAAAATATAGGGTTTCTGATATAGTCAATCAATTCCTTATTGAAGTATGTTGGTATCTCCAAAAAAATCATTTTTCAAAATCCTCATTCTACTTCAATAAACAAATTACTCTCCAAGAAGACTGTAGTGTACTCCCACCAGCACCACATCCCACTGTGGGTCCCAGTCACCAACACTGTTTTTAAGGAAATAATTACACAGATACCATTCAAGTGGAACAAAGAACATACTAGGCGCTGTGTATCCACCACTCATATTTGCCACTTTTTCTTATAAAGATTTATTTATCTTAGAGAGTGTGTGCGTGTGAGCTGGGGGAGGAGCAGAGGGAGAGGGACAAGCAGACTGAGAACAGAGCCTGACATGGGGTTTGATCCCACGACCCTGAGATCATGACCTGAGCAGAAACCAAGAGTCAGATGCTTAACCGACTGAGCCACCCAGGCACCCCATTGCCACATATTTATTACATGAGCTTTTTCTTGCATTGTCTTTCCTTTTTTTTTTTTTTAAGATTTTTATTTATTTGACAGAGAGAGACACAGCGAGAGAAGGAACACAAGTTGGGGAGTGGGAGAGGGAGAAGCAGGCTCTCCACTGAGCAGAGAGCCCGAGGTGGGTCTCGATCCCAGGACCCCAGGATCATGACCTGAGCAGAAGGCAGACACTTAATGACTGAGCCACCCAGGTGCCCTTCTTGCATTTTCTTGGGAAATAAAAAAAAAAAATTAAGGGAATTCCACACATACACAAAAGAAGAGTGAATGGTGTAATGAACCGCCTCACACAGCTTCAACAATAATCAATTCATTGCTAACTGTGCTCCATTTAGACACACAACTCCAAATTATTTTGAAGATGTCATGTAGTTTCACCTGTTCAAGTCGCTCCAAAAAGTAAAGACTTTCACACCTTAAAAATTAATGATTTTCTCATATAATCAAGCATTCAATGTATCAAATTTTCCTGGTTATCTTTTTACATATACATATATGTGTGTATATACGTATGTGTGTGTGTGTGTGTAAAGTGTCTGCTTGAATAAGGATCAAAACTAAGATGCAGATGTTGCTCATTGCTTCTGATTGCGTTTCAAAAAAATTTTTTTAAATTCTGAAACAGTCACAAACACAGAAAAGTTGCAAGAATGTTACAAAGAACTTTTGTTCCTGTGAGCCTTTTGAGAGTGAGTTGTGGACCTGGTTTCCCATCAGCCCCCCTAATCTATATGCAGTTTTCTACAATCAAGGACTGTCTTCTCTCTAACTACAGTACAACCATCAGTCAAAGCCAGGGGCTTACTGTGGAATCATCGCTCTCATCTATTCCTCAGACCCCATCAAAGCTGCCAATGGCCCCAATAAGGTTTTTTATAGTCAAGGATCCAGTTCAGACACATGCGCTGTATTTGGTTTCCTCCAGTCTGGAGAAGTTCTTTTCCTTGACTCTTAAGACCTTGACATTTTGAGGGTGCCAGGGTGGCTCAGTCGGTTAAGCGTCCGACTCTTGATTTCTGCTCAGGTCCTGATCTCAGGGTCTTGAGATCAAGCCCCAGGTTGGGCTCCATGCTAGGCATGGAGCCTGCTTAAGATCCTCTCTCTCCCTCTCCCTCTCCCTCTGCCCCTCCCCAGCTCCCTCCCTTCTGTTAAAAAAAAAAAAAAAAAAAAGCAGACCTCGACATTTGGGAAGTTGTTTTGTAGATCTTCCTCAGTGTGAGTTTGATGTTTTCTCATGATTATTCACCTTTCACACAATAATCAGGGACGTGACCCTGTGTTTTCCACACTGCATCTTCAAGTGGCATGAGATTTTGATCTGTCCCATTATTGACAGCGGTTAAGATGATGTCCACTAGTCTTCTCCACAGTGAGGTTACTCTTTTCTCCCTTGTGATTTTATAGAGATACTTTGAAACTATGTAATTCTCTCATTCCTCATCAAACTATTCACTCGTTTATATCAGGGTGGACTTATGGTTTTTTGTTTTATTCAACGGGTTATAATTTGTTACTATTATTATTTATTTTGATGCTCAAATTGTCCCCAGTTTGGCTGGTGGGAGTCCCTCCAAGAAGGTTTCTGTGTCCTTTTGAAAAATGCCCATCATTCTTTGAATATTTCCTTGCTTTCTGGCATAACAAGATGTTCTAGATGTATCTGGTTCTTTTCCTGTTCCTATCCTGTAGTCAGGCATTCTTTAAGGAAATGCAAAATGGTGCTATTCTATTTTTCTCTTTGTTTATTAGCTAGAACCTTTTTTAATTACAAAAACAAAAACTTCCTTTTCATCAATTACACTGGTTCATTTCCTTGAGATACAGTCAGGATAAATGTTGGAGTCCTTCCTTTTACACTTGTTTTCATTAACTATGAATTAGTTTCCTAACATCTTCCAAAGGTGATTAATAAGGGTTTCTTTTTTAAGAATTGTTATGAACTTACTAATTTTTATGCATTTTGATCTATTTGTCATTATTGGTATTGATGTTTGTATGATCCCATCTTTGATCAGTGGTAGCCTGTCTTGGACTTTTACTCCTCCAGATGAAACTAATCATGAGGAAACAGGAGACAAATGCAAGGCAAATTTTCTTCCATTGAAATTCTGGGAATTTTACTTGGGATTGCATTTAATCTGTAGGTCAATTTGGGGAGAATTGACAGCTTCAAGATAATGAGCCTTCCTGTTCATGAATGTGGGGTGCAACTCTGTTTAGATCCCTTCAATGTCTTTTAATAAAATTTTATTAACAATCTTGCACATCCTTTGTTAGATTTATTCCAAGATAGTGTATATTTTTATAACTAGTACAAATTATATTTTTGAAGTGCATTTCTAACTGAAAAAAAAAAAAAACGGAAAATGGTAACTTGTTTTTATATATTGGTTTTACATCAGACATTTTCTGAACTCTCTTATTAAGTCCTAATCATTTGACCATCGTTTGTTTTTTTTGTTTGGAAACTCCTACTGAATCATAACACAAATCACAACCTAGTTCTGTTTCTTCCTTTTCAGTCCTTGCAATTTATTTCTTTTTTATCTTATTGTGTTTTTAGAAGCTTCTAGTTCAATGTAGAATAGAAATGTCAATAGTAGGCAAGCTTATCTTAGTCCTGTTTTTAAAGAGGAAGTTTTGAATGCTTCAGAATTTGTAATGTGTTTTGGTTTTGGTAGATGTCAGGTTTAATAAGTTTATATTACTGATTTGCCAAGTACTAATTTTTTTTTCACCATGGATGGATATTGGATGGATGATCTATATAATTATTGAAATAATTTGAATTTTTGTCCATTAATCTGTTAAGAAAAGGCTATTTATTTATAGATTTTTCTAATTGAAGCCTGTGGTCAGAGAACATGGTTTGTATGAAACTGATTCTTTGGAATTTGCTGGTGCTTGCTTTATAGCCTAGTCTATTATCAGGATGCAGAGGTAGTCCTCCATGCTTTAATAGCAGATTTGTTCTCCAGTCATTGGATGTACGGTTCTGTATGCATGTATTCAGTTGCTAAAGTCTTCCTAATGATTTCTTTTTTTTTTTTAAATGATCTATCAAATCCTGATGGATCTCCCATGACTTGTCATATGTGTGTGTGCATATTACTTGAAAGTAATAGATACAGACTATGTGTGTTTTATATATAATAGATACAGACTATATATGTTTTGAAGTGATGTTATTAGGTGTAAATGAATTCAACAATTTTATATCTTCCTGGTTAACTGAATCTTTGATCATTTTGTGATGGCTCACTCTATCACCAATGATGTTTCTGTCTTCAAGTCTGTTTTTTCTGATATTAATATGGCTACACCAGATTTCTTTTGGTAATATTTGTTTCATCCTTTGACTTTCAACTTTTCTGTGTTCTTAGCTAATTTTTTTCTAACTTTTACAATCTTCATCTTATTGTTGTGATTATTGATGTATTCACTTTGTTTCGACCATATAGCGCATAGTAGGTCATTGTCGAATCAGTCATTGTCAACCCAGGTTTCTTAGAGGGCTGTTGGGGTAGGGACTGGGAAGGGAAGTGGGGCCTCTTCTCACTCTACCTCTTAGTCTGGGGAGCCTACAGGACATGGTTTTCCTGAGAAAAGCATGGCGTTTCCAGAAAGACTTGGCTGAGAAAACCCCAGCCGAGTCTGAGGCCACATAACTGTTTCCTAGAAACAAGATGTGAGTGAAACTCGGCTGGTGCCCGAGTCACAGCGTACATTTCCTGTTTTTCATCCACGAGCTAATAAAGTTATTTCCTTCGTAGGCTCTGCTGCTGAGCAGGAAGGCCCCACCTCCTCAAGGCTTGAGGCCAGCAGTTATCCACCACCGGGCTCCAGAGGGAGGAAGCCGCCTGGGCTCGAGTGGGGGAGGGGCTTCCTCAGCTCTTCTCCCCACACGAGCTCCTTGTCAGAACCAGAACCATCTCTACCCCAATGGTATCCAAGACTCAGTCCCTCAGCCTTCTGTGGATCACCTGACCCATCAATCTGCTTCCCCCTTCTTTGGGAAGTCTCCCTGGGTGTTTGACCAGGACCTCAGATCCCACAGGTCCCACACGGGTCTTCTCTGGCATCACCTATATTCTTCATGTTCCCCACCTCTTGTACTATCACCATCCACCCAGCTGCTAATCAGAACGAAGAGCACCACTGCACACCCTGCCCAATCCCTCTGGCCCGTCAGCCAGACATCTTGGTCTGGGCTCACCAGCTCTGTCCCAGACTCCATTCATGACAGGGTGGGAAGGGCTCTTGTCTGGCCGAGCTGTCCCCTACTCTCTGCGTGTTCTCCAGGGACAGGTTGGGTTCACCTCTGTACCCCAGTGCCTGGCAGAGTGGGACATGGGAATCCCAACTCAGGAAAGCTTATTAAACAAATGAATGAATGAGTGTACGAACAATCCAGCCCTTCTGGAATTTCTCCAGGATAACACATTGCCAGTCCCTTCCCCCAATCATCTTCTCTGGTTGTGGTTTCCAGAACCCCCTGCCTTCTGCCCCTTCCTGAACCTGCTCCAAGCCTTTACTTTCTTCCTCACATGTGCAAACATTGTTCTGGTTACCCCTTTGGAACAGGGTCCTGGCTCTGTCTCTGGGGTGGCATGGTCCCCCACAGGCAGTGTTGGCTTAAGTGCCAAAGATATTTCACTGGGTCCCTTATTCTGTATTTACTCAAGCTGTCATAGAGCCCAGAGTATGTGTCATGACAAAGGTAGATAAGGTCCCTTCCCCCTTGAGACTTACTCACGAGAGAAGGGAGCAGAGGACCCAGCAGCATTCAGTCGCCAATGGTGTCCAAGTGAGCTGGGGCGTCTGCAGGGGCATGATGGGTAGAGCCCACCATAATGGGACAGGAGGGCTGTGGGGAGCGTGTGCAGGCCACAGCCCAGAGAGCAGGCTGAGCTGCAGGTCTGAGTCTAGCTCCCAGAATGAACTGTGCTTGAAGGATGGAGGGCAATGGGCCTCAGCAGCTGGGACCCGCCACAGATGCCAGATAGATGGTGAAGTGGGCAGGTCATGATCTGGGAGTCAAGCAGCCCTGACACTCCAAGGAGGTCGTTCTCTGGACCCAGTTTCCTTTTCCGTGGAATGGATGTTAATAATCCCTACCTCACTAAAGTAGGGAATATACGCCCACCAGAGGAGGACCCTGGCACATATGAGGGGCTCGAGCTGGGGCCAGGAGAGGCGGTGAGCCCTAAAGCAAGGGTTGGGGCCAGAGCTGCTCAAAGTCCTCCTGTCCTCTTCTTCTCAGGGAGGTGTCGAAGCTAAGACAGGGCCAAGACGGAAAGGTGGAAGGGCCGGAGCTCAAGAGGATTAAGTGCCAGGGTCGGGGATAAGGGGAGATTCAGTTCTGAGTTGGGCAATTCATTTGCATGAATAAAATCCTCACAAGCCTAAGGTGGGGCATGTGTCACCCCGAGGAAACTGAGGCTCAGAGAGGAAGTGACCCGCCACAGGTGAGTGCAGGGCTGGGCTCACATTCAGATCCGAGAGAACCCTGTGCTCCTGCCCCTATCTTGCACTGAGGTCAGGGGCTTCCCGGCCTTCACCTCCTTTCTCACAATCATGCAGTGGGGTCCTGAGTGGGTCCGCCCTGCTGTGGCCTTGAACGTCTTCTTTTTCCTTGATCAATTCATTGTTTGCACCCCAGCCTGGAGTCCTGCAGCTGCCTGCTGGCCCCTGGCCTGCCCCCCGCCGAGGGCCTTCCTCATCTTGCAGTGTCCTCTGTGCTGAGCACCTGAAGGGCGGCCGCCCCTCCTCCCCCAGAACTCGGCACGGAACAGGAACCGGAAAATGTCTGCTGAAGAAGGAAGGTGCAGAGGGTGGCCTGGGATACCAGAATGCCCCGAGCGGGGGAACCCCACAGAGCGGAAGAAGAGAACGAACATCGACTATCAGGTGTGGTGACTCCCAGTCCCAGGTGCGAATCCCACCCTTGGCCATCGTTTTTAAAATTTTGGTAAAAGAGGGGCACCTGGGTGGCTCAGTGGGTTAAAGCCTCTGCCTTCGGCTCAGGTCATGATCCCAGGGTCCTGGGATCGAGCCCTGAGTTGGACTCTCTGCTCAGCGGGGAGCCTGCTTCCTCCTCTCTCTCTGCCTGCCTCTGCCTACTTGTGATGTCTGTCTGTCAAATCAATCAATCTCTAAAAAAAATAAAATTGTGGTAAAAGAGATAATATAAAATTTACCATTTTCATCCTTTCTGAGTGTGCAATTCAGTGTTGTGCAACCATCACCACCATCCGTCTCTGGAACACTGTCGGCACGCCAGACTTGGGGCCGTGTCTCTGGCCCACGTGACCTCAGGAGAGTGCCCTTCCTTGCACCCCAAAGAGCACACCCATGCCCATGGCTTGTTGCGGGACTCAAGCAGATGGATGTGGCTGTGCTTCCCGGGCCAAGTGGGGTGCACCCCGAAGTGGCTAGTGTTGTGCCCATGTTGACTCAAGTCAGCCCCTCAAGGACGTGCCCCCGCACGTAATGATAATGGTAATGGTGGTCCACGCCAGACAATGAGGCACTGAGGGGAAGACCTCGGCCGGTGGGCAGCTGGGAGACCCGGACCCCAAACCTGCCTTGCTGCCCACTGGCTGTGTGGCTTTGACCAAGTCGTCCTCCCCTGGGCCTCAGCTTCCTCCTCATACAAAGAGCAGGTGCACCATGCTCTTGCGCCAGGTGCCCAAGCCCATTCTGTTCCCTTAGTCCTCAACCTCGGTCCTCACCTGACCCCTGCCAGGGCCAGGAGGCCAGGGGAGCAGCTTCCTGCGTGTGTGGAAGGGGAGCCACGTTTTTTGTGCTCACCCACCAGGCCACAAGCTCCTTGGGGACAGGGGTCCTGGCTTTGTCTCCTTCACACATTCACTCATTCATTCACTCACTCATACAGGCTCCGTGAGGGGCTGGCTCTAAGGGAACGGGTGCCTGCCCTCCAGGTGCCTGCCTTCCAGTCTGGCGGGAGGTCAGAACCAGGCACAGAGGGTGGCTGGGCCCGTGGGGACAAGATGATAGTCCCGGGGTCCTCTGCCCTGAGGAGGGGTGAGGCGGGGCAGGGCTTGTGGCTTGGACAGGCCGCAGCAAGTTCTTCTTCAGGCTCTCTCTCCTCATCTGCAAAGCCTGCGTTCAAAGCCACCTGCCAGGTCTGTGGGAGAAGCGAACGAGGGGTTGCACGTCAAGAACTGAGCACAGCCACTCCGGAAACACTCGGGCTCGTGTGAACACCCCATAGGTCAGGTGAACCCCCAGGGAAATGCTGCATATATGTGTGTGTGTCTGTCTGTCTGTCTGTCCATCCCTCGGCCAAACCCTTCCTGGCACCTGTTGCAACACAGCGGTCGGGTGCTGGGTCGCAGATACCACACGAGCGGGCTGCTGGGTTCTGCATGGTGCTTCTTGAGAACCCTCGGAGATGCTTATCTGCACCGAGCTGTGGTTCTCAGAAGGGATCTGCTGTTGCCTGAGCGCAAACCGTGGGTCTAGGGACCCAGGAGAGCAAGGCCCAAGCCCCTCCCTCCAGATCCTTGGCCTTGTGGGGAGAAAACAGGTGTGAAACTTCAAGTGGCCTGCCCTTTGTGGGGCGGAAGTGTGACCCCGGGCCCTGCTCCCCTGCCCTCCATGCGGGAGGGGGTGGGGTGCTGCATGGAGGGAGTGATTCGACTCGTGGATAGAAGACAGGACCAAAACTGAGGTGAAGGACTGTTTTGGCGAATTTTGATGTTACTTCTCCTAATACCACCACCACCACAGGCACCCACACAGCATACCGTTTAGGTATTAAGTCTAGGATTCCCATTTCACAGATGTGGATGCTGAGGCTCAGACACCTCATCTACTTGCTGAGGATCACACTGCCGGCAGGTGCCATGGTCGGGAGTTGAGTGCTCACAGGTGTGATACCCGAGGCCACTACTCCGCACTCTGTTGCGTCAAAGAAACTTTCTCTCTCCCCCTGTGGCTACCTGCTCCCCTCTCCTTCCCTTTCCACCATCCACTCCTCTGACGTCCTCCAGGTTTCCCCTTAAAACCGCAGGGCCCGAAGGCTTCCCCCTCCCCTGTCACAGACCACCCTGCCGGGACTTCTTGGCTGTGTTCCTCAGGAAAGCAGTGGCTTCTCAATCCCCGCTTGCCCACAGCCCCAGCCTCAGGCTCAGACTGAGCCCAGGTACCCAGGCTCCACCCGGGGTGTGGGAGCTGGGGACAAACCCTCTTTGTTCTCTCGCCTGCCCCCACAGGGCCCCGCCCCAAGTCTTCGGATGTGGGGAGGGCTCTGGGAAGCCGTGAAAACCAAGCGTGGGTTTGCCATTGAGACAGCTGAGTCCATGCATCCACAGATTTAGTCCGTGGGCTCTCGTCCCCACCTGCGCAGCAGAATCACCTAGGGGCTTACAAAAAAAAAAATCCCCATGCCAGGGCCCCACCCCAGACCAATGAAACCAGACTCTCTGGGTGGGTCCTGGGCCTCTGCATATTAGGAACTCTCCTTACAGATGCCATGTGCAGCCAGGTCCGTCCGGGTTGGCCATAATGTGGTCCTAATGGTCATGGCGGGGGGCTCAGCTGGGACAATAATTTGCATTGATCCTCAAAGCCCCCCTGCAACATGTTTTATATGATTTCATGTTATGGGTTGAATGTTGTCCCTCTGGACTCATACAAAGTCCTAATTCCTGGGCCCTCAGAATGCCACCTTATTGGAAGACGGGGTCTTTGCAGAGGTAGTCAAGGCAGATTGGGTCATTGGGTTGAGGGTGGGCCTTAACCCAGATGATAGGAATCTCCATATAAAGGGGAACTTTGGAAATAGACCCGTGCAGGGCAAATGCCACGTGAAAATGAGGGCAGAGGCTGGGGCAATGTGTCTAGAAGCCAAGGGATGCTGAAGAGCCCGGCCAACCACCACAAGCCAAGGGAGAGGCCGGAACAGATTCTCCCCCGTGGCCTCCAGAAGGAACAGCCCTGCTGCCACCTTGATCCTGAACTTCAGCCTTTGAAACTTCACAACAATACATGTCTTCCCTTTAAGCTGCTCATTCTGTGTGGCTGTGTTACAGCAGCCCTACCTAGCAAACCAGTCATCTCCTTTTGACAAATGAACAAGAGCAGGATTATTTGTGACTCTCCCAAGGTCACCTGGGCACAGTGACTGTCTTCGGCACTGGTTTCTCTGACACTTCTTAAATGCAGATCTCTGCCCCTGCCCCCTCCCTGCTCCGTGCCCCCAACTCTGTGCCTTCGGCTCTCCAGGTGTTCACCCATCCATACACCTTTGAGGCAGATGACGTTCTGAGCAGAAAAACAAAAAACAGATGCAGTCCCCCCCACACCCCACAAGGGAGAGCGGACAATATGCAAAGTGAGTGAAAGCGAGATTAGCAGCAGGTTCCATGCTCTCGGTGCTGTGGGGGCACATGGGGCAGGGCAGGTGCAGAGAAAGTGTGGAGGGGTTGGAGTTTTGAACAGGATAGTTGTGAAGGTTAACCCAGAGGTGACGCTCCCCTGGGATTCACCCCACCCTGAACTCAGGCTTCCTCTCCATGGGCTCCCCCACCCAGTGCACATTCCAGCAAACGGCACCACCATCCGCACTCAGCTGCTCAAAACAGAAACCTGGAAGCCCACTAGATATGCCCCCCTCTTGCCCTTCACCCCATCCGACCCTGGGAGCTGGAGGTGTTCCCTTCACAGCTGCTGGAGTTGCTGGCTCAGCTCCCGCTCAGTTTGGGAAGAGGACTTCAACTTGGGAGGGAGGGGTATTTCTCATAATGGTGGATTCAGTGCCGTTCTGATCACCGGTACAGACCTTCCTGCCACCATTGGTGGCTCCAACTTCAGAGGTCATAGTGGGGCCCTGATATCTGTAAATCTGCCTCCTCTTCTGTACTGACCGAATGCTGTACCCCTTTGATGGGGTCTTCCACGACCTGTCCAATACAAGCCAGCAGAAGAGCCAAGTTCCTACCCTTACTGGGCCTCGGTCTTCCCATCTGCATAATGGGCACAAATCCCTGCAGGGCTAGCCTCTCAGGTTATCCTGGCTGAGCCCATGGATGTGAGTGACATTGCTCTGAACAGTGGGTACAGGTGGATGGGCTGGGTGAGGGGAGGATGGGGCGGGATGCCATATGTGTCGATTTGGACCAGCCAGAAAAGGCAGAGTGATCCAGGCTAACGCATTCTCACAAACGTGCTCTCTCCCACCCTTGGTTTCTCTACGGGCCTCTTTCCTTCTGCTGCCCTTGGCAGAAGGGCTCTGGCCCAGACACCTGCCTCTGGAGGCCACACTGTGCAGAGGGCATCTCAGCTGAATAATAAGATGGGGTGGGATGGACTGAACTCTGGGGTCTTAGGGTTTTCATGGATTTCCCAGGGGTGCTGGAGGTTTTTATGGGGGAAGAAAGGGAGACCCAAACCTGTTCTTTCAGATGGCAATATTGCACCGAGCCCTTATTCTCTTGCCTCTGAGAAGCCCCAGGCCATAGCAGCACAGGTCCTGGGGTAGGGGAGAGAAGTGGCAGGCTCTGACCAGATTACCACATTTGGGTGTCTCTGAGTCCTTAACCCAGAGTGGATGCTCAAGACAGAGATGCTACGTATCTGAAGGCGGGGAGTCAGGGGACTTTTGATCTTATGTGATGCTCTTAGCAGGTGACTTAGTTTCCCCCTTGTCTGCTGAAAGGAGCTGCCTACTAGTCCCTGTCCAAATTGAATGGCATCCCTTGCTCTGCTCTGCATATGTGCAAACATGCATGCACGCACACGCACACACACACACACACACACACACGCATACACATACACGCATGCCTGTGTAGAAAAATGGGAACGCAAGGAGAAAAGCCACATCCTAGCTGGGCCCATCGGGCACCATCCATACCAGCCTTTGATAGGGCAAAATGAGGAAGAAAAAAGCTGTTGCTGCCTATCCCCTTCCTGGTTCCCTACTTTCATAGGTGGAGAGGGTGACTGAAAGAGGCTCCCTGGGTATTGCCTGTCCCTCACTTGCCGGCCTGGAGATCAGTGAGTTCAGCGATCCTGGGGCAGGGGTCCTCCTTTGTGCATCTGTGAGCCTGGGGTGGGGTGGGCTGCAGGAGCCTGTCATTGCTGGGGGAACAACTAGCAATCCCATCCTGCTGTGTGACCGTGTGCGAGCCACTTGACTTCTCTGGGTTGGCTTCTTCATCTAGCTAGCAAGGTAATAATACTTATCTCATGGGGCTGTTGAGGGGATTAAATGATACATGACCAGTACCTAAATCCCTGCTGTCACTTCGGGGCCCATCGCCTGGCCTTCACCTGGCACTGTGGCTCACCCTTTCACTCCCACTTGGAAAGCCAGTGCTCTCAGATCACCCCTGGGCCTTTGTAACTGTGTTCTCCCAGTGAGTAGCCGCTAGCCTCATGTGCCCATTCAGCATCTCACAGGGTGCCTTGTCTGAATGCAGGTGTGTTGTCAATATAAAATACACAAAATTTCAAAGACTTAATATGAAACGGAAATAAAATACGTAATTAATGGGGGCGCCTGGGTGGCTCAGTCAGTTAAGTGTCTGCCTTCAGCTCAGGTCATGATCCCAGGGTCCTAGGATTGAACCCCACATCAGGATACCTGCTCAGTGGGGAGTCTGCTTCTCCCACTGCCCCTCCCCCTGCTCGTGCTCACTCTCTCAAATAAATAAATAAAATATTTTAAAAATGTGATTAGTGATTTTAATATTAATATTAATTATATGATGAAATGATTAGTATTTTTTACATACTGTGTGAGATAGAATATATTAAAATTAAGTTCCCCCTTTCTTTTTACTTTCACAATGTGGCTACTAGAGAAATTTAATTAAATATATGGCTTGCATTATATTTTATGGGATAACACTTGCTCTAGAACATGAAAGGCCATTTTCAGGGCATCTTCCTAGTGGCCCCCAGAAGAAGCGGCTTTTGGAATTCTCACTGAATTCCACTCAGCCTCAGCCACTGAGGAATGTCTGCTTTCCAAACAGCCTGTGGCTTCTGGAGCCCATTCTGGGTGGCCTCACTCACTTCTCCCCTATCCCCAAGCGTCACATGGCCTCCCAGGAGGCTGAGACCCAAGCGAAGAACCTGTGTCCCCCGGGGACAAATGTGGCCAGCAGAGCCTGCAGTCCCCTCCTGCAAACCCCGGCTGTCTAGCTGGTCAGAAGCTCGGAGCTGTGTGGGAATTTCCCGGTGTCACTTTCTCCCCCCACAGACTCCAAGGATGTGGCTTCCTTGCCCCAGGCCCTGAGTCGGCTCCAAGGAATCTCTCCTCTCAAGAGGATAATGAGGGGGAGGGGCAGACTGTGTGATGCCAGAGAGCGTGGGAGCTGAGAGAGAGCCATGCACCAGCTGTGTGGCTGGGACAGGTCCCCTCTTCTGTACACCTCAGCTTTCTTATTTCTGCAGTGGGGATCGTCATTGTACCTGCCGGATGCACAGCCTCGGGCACACTCTAGTTGGGAGAGGAACAGGAAAGATTTAGGGATGTGGCTTTTGGCCACAGCCTCTCTCATCCAGCCACAGGAGGAAGGTTCCAGGGGGGCTGGGCCAGGGGTGGGAAGGAGGCAGTGGACTGCAGTTCCCTTTAGACTTTGGGCTAGATGTAGCCTGACACGTAGCCCCTAGCCCGGCTGGCCCATTTTCAGGTGAGGGAGTTGAGGTTCATCGAGATGAAGTGACTTGCCCAAGGGGGGCACTAGGGCTGCTTGTGAGGGCTGCCTGTCTCTGAAACCTGTGTTCTTTCCACTCCATGGCACAAGTCTGAGCCTAGTCTGGGGGGTAAGTGGACTCAAGATAGTTTGAGAAGAAACTTGAGCTAAGATGGCCCCTTTCCCACTGGTGACACTGAGTCTTTGAAAGAAAGAGAACCCCGCTCCTAAATCGGGTTCCCCCAAAGCAGGCCCTGGGGGCAAGGACTCGGGCACGGGGTCGCTCATTCAGGAGGTAACCCCAGTAAACACAGGAAGGGAAGGAGAAGTGAGACGGGGAGGGAGAGAACCTCAGAAAGTATGTTCGATGAGTGGGGCCCCCTACAAGCTGTTGTACACAGCACACGGAATTTCCAAACCAAGGAGCTGAAGCCCGGGGTGTTTGCTCTGCTTCCATCTCTCATGATCAAGGGCTGCCCCCGGGGGGCTGGGATTTCTAGCACTTCCCTGCATAGGCGGAACAAGATCCTTTGGTGCTGGAGGAAGCTGTCCTCGGGTAAAGAGAAAGGAGCAGAAACAGGCAAAGTCAGACTGATGGGGGGGGGGGGGGCGGTGTTCAGGGCTGTTGGCTGGAGCGCCCCACGCCTGCACCTTCCTCTTGAGAAAAACTTTCAAACTACACAGTTAGAGGCTTGTGACAATTTAATATATATATATTTAATATTTCTATATAATTTATATAATATATAATTATATAATTATAATTATTATATATATATATATACATATATGATGGTAGATACTTAAAGTAACTTAAACATTCAGCAAGAGGGGATTGGCCTAGTAAATGAAGGTGCCATCAGCAAACTTGAGCATCCCGTAGCCCCACATGAAGACTCTGTTGCAACATGAAAAATATTTGGGGAGGGATGTTAGATAAACAATGGCACATGCACACAGTATCCCGTGAATGGTGCATCATTGGGCCTCCATCAGGGAAGCAGAGCCAGTAGGAGGCAGGAGGACTGGCTTGGCAAGTCTGCAGGACTCCCTGGGGGACCAAGAATCCTGCAGATATCCAGCTGCATCAGGTTGACACGGCTCTAGACCCTTCTAGGACCTTCTCTCCCCACCCCCTACCCATGTGAGGTGGCAGGGTGGGATCACTTTCTCTTGTTTCTCAGCCTTGGCCTCAGTGAACATAGCCTCTGGGCGCTGTGCCTGGACTGAACCAGCTCAGACCCCTCCCCCATCCCCCTTATCTTCTTGGCCTCTTGGGGCTGGGCCAGGAGGTCTGTGGTGGCCAAGAAGACTTAACACACGGATCCCATCAGTGACTTCACTCTGAGTGGCCATCACCAGACTTTCCCTGGCTTAGGAGAGGTCAAGCTTGAGGCTGCCCTCACCCTGAGTGTGGGATTTGTACACTCCAGCCTCCCCCGGATGGACAAAGGCAAAGTTGAAAATGAGTCAGGTTTGATGGGCTGTGTTAGGGATGTGGCTTTTGGCCAGGTTGATGGGCTGTGTTACCTTGGGCGAGCCCCTCTCTGGTCACTCTACACTCTCCCATGGAAAGTGTTTGATGTGCCCGTGTTAGCTTCTGTGCATGTTGGGGTCGGTGTCCAGCATCGAACCGCCCAAAGCAGGGCTGTGTGGACGCGGGGGTTGGGCTGAGTGGCACCAGCTGGGACCAACTGGCCCGGGGCGAGGGCATTTATGCCTGGGGTCTGATCTGTCCTACTCAGCTCACCAGACCCAGGGACCCCGTAGGACAGCCACAAAGAGGCACTCAGTGAGTAGGGAAGAGAGAGAGAGAAAGGGAGGGAGGGAGGAAAAGGTAGAGGGAGTGGAGAGGGATGACAGGAGAGGACTCCTGATGGCCTGTGGGACTGAGGCGTGCCCTGACCAGCCAGTCCGTTGCCCGCACAGCCCCGGGTGCCACTGGCTCAGAAGGCAGAGCTGGAGGGCAAGGCCAGTCCCTTCTACAGAGGAAGAGATTGAGGTGCAGGGAGGAGAGGAGCAAAACGTGAGGTTGCACAGAACAGAGGCAGGGACAGGACCAAGGTTCACCATCCAGTGCTCATCCCACCTCCTGACACTGTCCTCGCCCTCGGACAAATGGTTTCCTAGAGACAAGCCGAGCCTAGAGGAACTGGGATCCAGGTCCCGGGGGTGAGGAGGAGACATAGGGGTTCCCAGACCCCTGGGCCGGGAGGGAGGCAGGAGGGAAGGCGTCCTCGGCAGGTGGGGCTCTGAGAGGCCAGCAGCAGTCACTGGCCCTGCCCCGGGGACTAGGCCGCCGTGGCAGCACCTCCGGGCTCACAGCTGCTCTGAAACCTTCTGCTCCGCTGTCTTCCCTCCTCTGGGAGGGTTCCCAGCCCTCCTTCACCTCCTCTCTCTCCTCTCTCTGTTCTGCCTCTCCCTCCTCTCTGAGATTCCATCTCTCCATGCCTTTCACTCCCTGTTGTGCTGTGTCCCTGTCGCTCCATCTGACGGCCCCCCAACGGTCATTTCAGCCTCAGTCCCCATCTTGCCGTGCCGTGCCTCTGTGTCTCTCTCTCTGTCACCTTCTGCCTCTGATTTTCTCCCTGCCTCTGTCTCACCCTCCCTCCGTCAAGCCACCAAAGGCCCTGCTGGCTGCTCTGGACGATGGCCCACCCCTGCCCTTCTCCCTGCGCCCCCGTCTTGCCTACCTCTGGTAACAATTATTCTGGGCTGGAATGGAAACCTCCAGTGCCCCAGACAGACCCACAGGCAGCACATGGGAACCAGATGGTGACAGACTCCTCAAGAAACTAACCACTTCGGGCAGGGGAGCAGGGGCCCCAGGGAAGGCCTAGCCAGCCGAAGAGCGAAGACCCAAGTCCTGTGGCTGCCAAACCCCACCCGGGAGCCTCTTGGGCTGCCCTGGCCCCCGGGCACAGGGGCCAGTGCCAGACTCCCAGGGCATGGGCACCGGAAAGCAGAGGAGCCGAAGGCAAGGGAGCAAGGACGCTGGAAATCAGAGTCCTGCCCCTAACTACATGGACTGAAAGTTAGAGTCCAGACCCCTTTGGTGACCTTCTGAAGGTCACTGCACCTGGGCAGCAGGCCAAAACCTCTTGAGTTAGATTGCAGGCTCTGCTCCCAGGACTGAATTGTTTCCTCTTTGCTGAGTCTCACCCTGGAGCCAGACTCCTCAGGGTCCAGGCCCAGCTCCGCCTCTTCCTGAGCCCTCCGTGTCTCCTCCTGTAAGTGAGAAAGAGCACTAGTAGGGCCCACGGGCAGCTTTATGAGTTAGGGAGTGTAAAGTACTAGCACAGGACTTGGTCAGATCGAGAGTTCGATCAAATGGTAAACAATGCGATATAATTATAAATAATGATTATGATTAATCTTCCTAAAACACAGCTCAACTCAAGCCGCTGCTTTGCTCAGGAACCTGCCAGACGCCCCCCCCACCCCCCCCACCCCCGCCAGTGTCCACAGAAGAAAGTCCAAGAAAACCACAGCGATTAGTCTTCTGCCTTCATCTTGCTCAACTTAGCAGGCTGATGCTTGGAATCAGAGGCATTTCGTTCCCTGACCTGGGGTTTCTGCCCACCCCACTGGCGGCTTGTTGTCCCTCTCCAGCCGAGGACCCCCCCGACCATCACCATTTACCCCTTCAGCATGGCCAGGACCGGGGCTCTTTCCCCGCCCGCACTCTCTCGGCCATCTCAGGAGAGCAGTGGCTCTCGGGGTTTCGGCAGGCTGGGCCTCTCCCCTAGCTCCTCAGTCCTTCAGACTAGTGAAGGACTAGTCACTTCACTAGTGACTAGTGACTAGTGAAGAGACTTTCACACTGGACTTGTCTAAACCAAAACTCGTGATTTTCTCCACTGACCCTTTTCTTCCTCTGTCCCTCCACCTCCCCAGGACGTCACGGTCATTCTTGAGTCCCACACCCTGCATCCCACGCATCAACAAATCTCTCAGTTCAGCCTTCCAAAGCCACCCGAGCTGTCACACCACCCCGGGCCACCACCACCCCTCACCTGGGCCATTCCAACAGCCTCTAGCCAGTCCCTCTGCAGCCGCTTTTGCCCCTTCCAGCCCTCTCTCGACTCAGCAGGTTGTGTGACCCCTTTCAAAAGCAAAACATGAGGTTACCATGGCTGTACACATTGTCAAAACCCACAGAAGTGTACGCTAGAAAGGGTATATTTTACTGTATGTAAATTACACGTTAACTTTAAAAATGGAACAAAAAGCAAAACAGACCACATCATTCTGCACAAACCTGTCCAATGGCTTCTAGTTCACTGTATAATGGTCTATAAGGCTCTATGCCAGTGTTTCTCAAACTGGGGCCATGACACTTTAGTGGGTCAGAAAATCGATTGAAGGATCATAACCAGCATTATTTTTTAGATTAGATAAGAAAAAAAAATATACAATATGACCTAAAATAAAATATATAATATGAAATAAAATATATACCAGGTCATACATAAAGTAAAGGTATGTTTTATGAAATGTTTACTTTGGTGGGTTTTTTTTTTTTTTAAGATTTTATTTATTTGAGAGAGAAAGAGAGAGAGAGACAGCACACAAGCAGGAGGAGGGGGAAAGGGAGAAGCAGGCTCCCCGCTGAGCAGGCAGCACGATGACGGGACTCGATCCCAGGACCCCGGAATTATGACCTGAGCTGAAGGCAGATGCTTAACTGACTAAGCCACTTGGTGCCCCTACTTTTGTGTTATTTTTGCATGTGCATGTTCAAACTGGATTGTAATATAAAAAATTTATGTCTTACTCTGGGCTGTAATCAACAAAAATGAAAAGACACTGGGGGCACCTGGGTGGCTCAGTCTGTTGAGCGTTGGACTCTTCATTTTGGTTCAGGTCATGACCTCAGGGTCGTGAGACTGAGCCCCTTGTGGGGCCATGTCAGGCTCCGTGCCCAGACTGAGCCCCTTGTGGGGCCATGTCAGGCTCCGTGCCTGGCTCCCTCTGCCCCTCCCCCCTGCTTGCATGTTTTCTTTCTCTCTCTCTGTCTACAAAATAAATAAGTCTTTTTTAAAAATTAAAAAAAATTAAAAGATGCTGTTCCACATGGTCTGCTCCCCAGCCTCCATTATCCCCATACTTTTCTTCCTTCCCACCATCGCCCATTCTGCCGCAGCCTCACTTTCTGGTCCTGCCTCACTCTTTTTTTTTTTTTTTTTTTAAGATTTTATTTATTTATTTGACAGACAGAGATCACAAGTAGGCAGAGAGGCAGGAGGAAGCAGGCCCCCCACTGACCAGAGAGCCCGATGCGGAGCTAGATCCCAGGACCCTGGGATCATGGCCTGGGCCGAAGGCAGAGGCTTTAACCCACTGAGCCACCCAGGCGCCCCTGGTCCTGCCTCACTCTTGGCACACTCCTGCCTCAGGGCCTTTACACTGGCTGTTTGGTCAGCAACACTCCTCTAGGTATCCTCATGACTCCCTCTCTCACCTCTTCCAGGTCTTGACCCAAATGGCAACTCCCAGAGGGAGGGTGTCAACCTTCCAGCCTGACCTGTTTAAAACAGGCCCCCCTCCCAGCCTCCTTGTAGTCCCCCTTGCCTCACTTCATTTTCCTTCAGAGCACTTATGGCTCCCTGGGATATTACATATTTATTTGTCCACTTCCCTCCACTAGAATGTCAGTGCCAGGAGGGCAAGGCCTAGGCCAGCCTTACTCACTGCTGTATCCCAGTGCCTAAAACAGAGCTTGGCATACGGTGGACATCACGGTTACCGGTGAACAGTTACCGTCCTTGCCCTGAGGGAGCATGCAGTCTGGTGGAGATGGTAAAGCTTCTGGAAGCTGCCTCCGACCTCTACGGGGCACACCCGAGAATTTGTGGGTTTCACCCACCAGGAGAGACGTGACCATCTTCTGGAAGCTTTGTTGCCTCGCTGGAGTCTAGCCAGAACTGCCTCCCTCTCCGAGTTCCAGAATACCTCTGCTGGGATTTCTTATCCTCCTGCCGAGGTCCCGGCAGTGCTCTGTTGAAGTAAACAGCATGGAAATGCTGTGGTTGGGATGTCTCATTCCAGCTGACAAGACTTGTCGGCTGAGCTCCGTGGCTGAGAGAGAGCAGAGAAACCTGAACCAGATGGCTGGTGAGGGGGAGGCCTGCCCACACGGAGGCTGCCTCACCGGTTTGGAAGCCAGCCCCGCCACAGCGCCCCATCCCAGGGCAGCAGCCAGAGAATCCCTTCAGGAGCCCACACCTGCCTCAGGACTGACTGGCTTTGTGGGGGCGGGATGGGGAAAGGAGGAGGAGACCACACCTCCAGGAGCTGGAGGGTCAGAGCGAGTTCTATCTTCCAGAATGACCTAATTCCCCCAAACGGTGACCCCCTGGTTTAGACCGCCGGGAGGGCCCATTGAGGTCATGAAATTCAACTTCTCCACTTCACAGGCAGGGAAACCGAGGGCCAGACACAGGGACAGCACCCCCAAAGCCGCAGGGTAAGTTGAGGCTGGAACCTTCATCCTCCAACCATCAGTCTGGGCTTTTTGAACCGAGCAGAGGCTCTAGGGAGGGCGGGTCTGGGGGACCAGGGACAGAGAGCCCCAAAGCATAGCCTATTCCCCTGAGCCCGCTGTAGGAGGATCTCTGAGGGTCAGGTAGCATTTGAACTGATGTTTTGCAGACTTGTTGGATTTCAACAGAGAACAAAGACATTCCTGGAGGGTGGGGAGGCAGCTGGTTCAGAAGAACAGTGTGGCTAGTATCAGGTTGGTATGGGGGCCCTCGTGGTGGGAGATGAGGGACACAGCCTTATTCTGGTGGTCCGTAGCTAGCCTTATACACAGTGGAAGAATTAGGGGCCGGGGACTTCATGCTCATAAAGGATCAGAGAATACATGAGTGTGCTAGCTGGGAGGTTTCTTTCCAGGCATCCAACCCCACTCCCACCCCACCCCCCATCGCAGCCCCAGGCAACTCTGTCTCTACAGGTGGCCATCCCTCCTTGCCAAGTGCTGATGCTATTTTGGGATGAGGAACCTGCCAGTGGAGGAGGGCCGGGCTTGGGGCCCCACCTCCTGCAGGGATTCCAAGGGTCTGGGAAGTGGGAGCAGGGCCTGGGAAAACAGGCCATCAAAGCTGCCTGGGCAATTCCCTCCTGCCAAGGGCAGCAGAGGGCTCCAAGGTCACAGCAGAGGGCTAAATATAGGGACTAGGAGGTGGAAGTGGTTCCTGCCGGCTGCAGGGGGTTGTCCAGTCCCTTCATCAGAGGGGCAGGGGTGAGGCTCTTGGGAACCGTGTTTGTGGGTTGAAGCTCTGAGAGCTGGGCCCAGTGGCAGGCTCAGGCGCCTGGGATGGGAGCTCAGTCTGGATTTGGTGTCCGATCTTCCTCTATGGCTGGGGTCATGGTGTCGGGTTACCCCATATTATTTGTTAATTCCAACCTTAATTGGCCCCCTGATCTGCGCTACAACTGGGTTTGGATTTCAGGCTCAGCGGTCTCTACTCAGGAACAAACATTTTCCTGGGGAGAAAAACTTGTAAATAACCAACCACCTGTGGGTAAATAGAATGAGGACTGACCCTAGAACATCAGCCTCTACCCCACTAGGATGCCTGCTCCCAGATAGAGGGATTTTTGTCTGTTCAGTTCAGTGCTATAGACCCAGCAGCCCCTAGAGCAGTACCTGGCATATAGTAGTTGCTCAATAAACATTCGTTGTCTAGTTGAATAAACAACTTGGCTGGAGAATTGGACTTTATGGAGGGGGTAGCCTGGGGCTGGCTCTCAAAGAAAGGACAGACTTTTGAGCCAGTCCACTGGGAATGGGCATATCAGGCAAAACACCTTCTCCTGGAAGGATAAAAATGTGTGATGTTCTTAGGAACACTGGATCTAGCTTTGCATGGGAACCAGGATATGAGGAAGACTGACACAGATCCTGAGTAGTTGTGAACATGGACAAGGACCCAACTGTGTAGCCAGAGGGGTCCAAAATGGAGTGCACAAAGTGATCCATTCAAGTAGAAAGAATATTCTAGAACTTTTATGTAAATGAACTTTTACCTTTTTTAAAAAAGGAGGAAAATTTAAGCTCTACTAATATTTAATAAATAGCCTAACATTGGTGCCCTTATGTTGTCCACACTGTGGAAGGTCACATGTTCCATATCCCAGGTGTCCTGAGGAAAGCAGTGTGGGGACCACTCTGTGGGCTTGCCTGACAACAGCATTCCCCCTCCCCACCCCCAGGCCCACAGAGATGCTTCTAGTTGACCGGCCACATGAGTCATCCAGGCACTTAACTTTATAAAAAACAAAGTCCTTAAATTGTAGATTCTTTGCCCGAGTTATTATTGACAAAGGCAGGGACCATGAGAATCTTTTGTACCATACAGAAATTTGCTGGCTATTTCATAGCAAAACACTTCATACCCCCTTAAAGATGAGTTGTGCCTTGCTCCTTTAGGAAAAGACAAGTGATACAAATGTTCTGGGTCTTTCTGTGACAACAAGGGTACGTTGTCCAGAGTTACTAAAACAAATACCTAGTACCCCAGGCAGAGACGTGGTTTCCCTTTTGGAAAGAAGCAGCACCTTGCAGACGGGTATTCTGGAATGATCTTGTTGCTAGCGTGGCTATCAGAGCACCACCTATCATACATTTAAAAAACCAGGCACATAGAATTTTATAACCTGTTTTAAAATCTTCTAAGTAAAGAGTTTCAGGGAGTTTTGCATTTATTTGTCAAAAAAGGATTGAAAAAAATAACACTTTTGGATTCGTTTCTAATAACCTACCAGTATCAGTTAAACCAAATTTCAGCAAAAACCTCTCTGCAGAATTGAAAATCACGCTTAATGCGACCAGGGACACACTTCTTCCCCGGCTGCTTCTGCTCTCGCGACGTGTAATTTTCACCTACGACAGGCATTCAGCCAAGTGGAAAATGTGGAGTTCCATACCAGATTCCCAAACGAGCGTAGCACATCATTAAATCAAGATTGTATTTAGAAATGAATAACATTGGGAGCCGCCTGGCTGGCTCAGTTGGAGAAGCATACGATTAGATCTTGGGGTTGCGAGTTCAAGCCCCATGTTGGGTTTAAAGTTTGCTTTTAAAAAAATAAAATTTTAAAATAAGTAAATAAATAACACAATCACAACTTTTGGTAAAAACAGAGCAAGAAGCTTTGGTTAATACCATTAAATACAATGAAAACAAAACATAAAATAAAATTTATTGACTCTTCTGTGGGTTTTTTTTCCCCAGTTTCTATTTTTTGGTATGTATTTTATAATTTGTCCACTATATTTGTATGATGGTATATGTATATAATTTATAAATAAATAAATGCTATATTGGTTAGATTGCATGAGCTTTGCTTTTCCTGGTGGGGGCAGTGGTGGTGGATGGGGGCACTCGGGAGGGATTCCAGAGAGAAGAGACTGGATCCATTCCAGACCACTTGGGGTCTAGAGGCCTGGAGTCTAGAGTGAAGGCTGAGCTTTGATCAATACTGACTCAGGAGGGGGCCTGAGCTGGGCCCCTGGCCTGAGGGCAGCGAGGAGTGGGGAGGAGAGAAGGCCAGAAGTTCTGTACCAGGGCAGAAGTACGGGCTGTGGTGAAGGATGGGAGGGTGGGAGAGAGCCTGGGAGGTACCCATGCCGCTGCCCTGTACCCTGGTCCATGTGAAGAGGTGGCCGTGGGGGTCCCCGTAGGCTGAGCCGGCCCCCAAGGCCCAGACACCTCCTCCCCCTGCCTTATTCTCCCGCACAGCACAGCCCGGCTGAGCCAAAGAGGCAGCCAGTAAGGGTGGCCAAAGCCCCAGGTCCCAGGCCATGGGTTCTGGAGGTCGCCCTGGCAACAGGCTCTGTTGTGATGCTTCCCAGAGCCAGGGACTTGTTAGTCAGCACCACACAGGGAGGTCGCCTCTAGCCCTGGCAGGCCAGAGGCCCCATCTGGACACCCCTGGGAGAGGTCCAATGACTGACCATTGTCAGGCCTTCCTGCCGGGCCAGGAGAAGGGCAGCTGGTCTGAGGGGAGAGCTGGGGCCAGCAGAGATTGGGGTGCACAAATGGTGCTCAGCCAGCAAGCAAATCAGGGCTTACCTCGATGGGAGAGGGGGATCCGTGTGTATTACGTGGGATGCTCTGTAGGGTGGCCCCAGAGCGGCTAGGATGTGCCCTTCCAAGTACGCTGTCCCCGTGGGAGGGTGCTGCGTTTACCCCGGAGATGCAGCAGGGGGGAAGGGGGGGCCCGCTCACTTCAGATGCCAGCTGCTGTTTTCTAGTCTAACTTGGAATAGACAATCCCCTCTGTCTCCCCATAGCGTGCCCACAGGTGGCCCAGGAGACCTGTCCCCAGCACACCCTCAGAGCCTGCCTCTGTCATCGGACCCCTACAAGCCCCCACTCCATACTGAGCTTCACCCGTGCCCCCTGGGGCATTGTTGCACAAGGTTCCAGTCTGCACTTTCTCCTACAGGGACTGTGATGTAGGCAATGGGAGACCCTCCGCCCAGCCACCCCTCCCAAGACTGGATTCCTGTCCCCAGGCTGTAGTCCCCCGCCCTCCCCCACCCTCCCCACAAAACACAGACAGAGGCTCCTAGGGGCACAGTCTCCAAATGACTGGCCTCAGTGGAGGCACTTCCCTCCCCGAGTCTCACTCAGTTTCCTCCTCTGTGGAAGGAGTAGTGAGAGTGACCTCACAGGAAGGAGTGACACGGCAGCGTTCGCTCCCATGGTTCTGATCACATTCAAGGAATTATTTTTATTATTAACGTGGGCGTCTCTTGTTGGCCTTTTTAGGTTGTTTGATGAATAACTTGGGCACGGGTCAAACCCCACTTCCCTTGATCCCCCTGGGGGCTGAGGAGCTGCAGGGGTGGCGGGTAAGAGGCCACACCCTCTAGGAACCTGACCCTCAACACAACGTCAGGAAGCTTTGTCAACAGCAGTGTAGACCTGAATCACGAGGCCCTCCTCATCCCTTGGGAACTCTGAGAATAGATCCAGGAGCCCTTCCCAGAAGCAGCCCAGAGCACTGGCAAGGCACACAGGCCCCAGTTAGAATCCTGCCTCTGTGGATGACTCAAGCAGGTCACCTGAGCTCCCCCCAACCCCCAGCAGCATCCTCATCCCTACCTTCTTCCTGGACTCCCCTCCATGAATCTCCCACCCCCAAGGCTTCCATCACTGCGGGCCCTGTGGTTTCCTGCTGCCGTACTCTTTTTCTTTTTCAATTCAATTTTTTTGAACAAAAGAGTTCAGGGGCCCCTGGGCGGCTCTGTTGGTTAAGAGGTTAAGCTGAGTTAAGCTCAGGACCTGAAACCAAGCTCCGGGATGGAGCCCCGGGCCGGGCTCCTAGCTCAGTGCTGAGTCTGCTTGCCCCTCTCCCTCTGCGCCCCCACCCACACCCCGCTGTCTCTCTCACACACATGCGTGCGGGCTCTCTCTCAAATAAATAAATAAATAAAATCTTTTAAATAAATAAACCAAAAGAGTTCATCCATTTTTACCACCCCTCACCTCCTGCCTCTGGCCGCCAGCAATCTGTTTTCTGTATCGATGAGCTTGGGCTATTATTTTTTTTAAGATTCCATCTATGAAAGAGATCATACAGTCTTTGTCCTTCTCTGTCTCATTTCACCCAGGCTAATGCCCTCTAGGTCCATCCGTGTTGTAGTTATATATAAGATTTCATTCTTTTTCTTTTTTAATGGCTGAGTAATACTGCGTTGTGTATAAAAAGACATACATCAGTATGTATCCACACAGATCACATTTTCCTTATCCATACATCCACTGATACACACTTTGGTTGTTTCCATATCTTGGCTATTGTGATTAATGCTGCAGGGATTCTGAGGATGCAGATCTCTTTTGGAGTTAGTGTTTTCATTTTCTTTGGGTAAATACCCAGAAATGGAATTGTTGGATCATGGGGTACTTCAATCTTTAACGTTCATTTTAAATTTTTTGTGGGATCTCCGTACTGTTTTCCACGGGGGCTGCCCCAGTTTACCTTCCCGCCAACAGTGCACGAGTTCCCTTTTCTCTACGTCCTCGCCAACACTTGTTGTTTTTTGTCTTTTTGATTCTGGGCATTCTGACAGGTGCGAGGTGGTAGCTCATTGTGGTTTTGATTTGCATTTCCCTGATGATTAGCGGTGTGGAACAGCTTTTCACCTACCTGATGGCCATCTGCATGTCTTCTTTGGAAGACGTCTCTTCAGATCTGCCCATTTCTCAATCAAATTGCTTAGTTTTTTTTCTCTGGAGTGGTAGGAGTTCTTCGGATATTTTGGATGCTTGCCCTTCATCAGATATATGATTTGCAAATATTTTCTTCCATTCAGTAGGTTTCCCTTCCATTTTGTGGGTGGTTGCCTTTGCTGCATGGAAGCTTTTTAGTTGCTTATAGTCCCAGCTTTTTCTGCTTTTGTTCCTTGTGCTACTGTCATGCTGTTGCTCAGGCTGTTGCCTCCATCTTCTCGGTCCTTCCTGGTCCTTCCTGGCCCAGCCACCACCTCCAGGAAGTGCTCCAGGCTCCTCCACGAGGAGGGGAACATTTTCTTAGCACCTAATAGGCTCCAGATCAGAGCTCCGACCCCACACATGAGAGCGGGAGCACATCTCATCTTCTACTTTACAGATGAGGAAACTGAGGCTCAGAAGGGCTGGCTAACTTGCCCTGGACCTGAGAGAAATCTGGAAGCCAGCCATCTCCTCCTTATGGGCCTAGATCTGCTCCTCACAGGGACTAGGCAAGTCCTGCAGGCCCAGCTAAAAACCTGCCCCATGCTAAGGACAGTGTGACAACTGCGTCCCTGCAGGGCTCAGAGGGCTGAGGTCCTTGCTCATTTCACCCTTGCGGCAACCCAGCCATGTGGGCACCTTTACCCTCATATTGTGGGGTGGGGGAAGACTATGGGTCAGAGAGGTTGGTGATAATCCCAGCAGTTCTTCCTAGCTCACAGCTTGTGTTCCTAGCCTACCAAGTGCGGACCTTCTCTCCTGCAGTGGCCAGACACCTCCACCTAGGGGAAACCATAGTCCTCTTGGTAAGGGACTTGGCTTGGAGGGCCTTCTCATTAGGCTCTCCTTTCTTCCAAAGACCACAGAGCTTGGCTATCCCCCAGCATCTTCCAGTCTGGTCCCGTCCCCGTGGTCACAGGGACGGCAACTCCCCATTAGTGCATTAGAGGCAGCTATCAAAGGGATAGTCGAACTCAAAGTCAGGAGCTTGGGGTTCAGGTCTTGGCTCTGCCACCTGTTTGCTGTGCCCTGACCTTGGATGAGTAACTCTCCTCCCTAGGCCTCCCAGGGATCGTCTCCCGGGTGAAATGAGGGTATGTAGGTGATTTGGGAAGGAGCATAGCAGGCCTCCCTGGAAGGGAGCTGGGTCTGATATCAGGGTGGAGGGACAGGCAGGAGAAGGCTCAGCCCAGGAGACCAGGCCATTCCAGGTCTGGGTCAGGAAGCTGAGGAGGGACAGAAGAAAAGCAGGAGAGCAAAGACATGCTTATGGGTGCTACTCGGGAAACCTCAGGGAGCACTGGGGAAAAGGAAGAAAGAGCTTTCCCTCTTGGAATGTGGTCCTCCGCCTCCCCCGTGCTGCAAGACCCAGACCTCTAGCATTTGGGCTGAATTAAGAGCCTCAGACATCAGCTGCCTCTGAATCACAGCTGCTCTCAGCCGAGCCTGGGAAGCACGTAGGAGCATATCCTGGACGGTGATTTTCACAGTGTGTCCTGTGGGCTCCAGGGGATCTCAAGTCTGCAGTTCCCTTTATCTGTGTTATATGTGAGCTTCCTCTTATTTCAAGTGAAGAGAAAGTTCTGCATCCCCGCAGAGAAAGGAAATGAACCACCTATGTGTCCAGTGGTCTGGTTTAGAGTTCCAGAGAAGTCACACAGCCAGAATGCCCTCTGTGCCAGGCATGGTGCCGACCACGAGGATTCAGTGGAAGCCACAACAGACAGGATTCCTGCCCTCAAGGAGTTTGAGGTCTAAGGAGATGATAGCGATCAGTAAGAGCTCATGAATTCAACCTTATTACCCTCTACCAGGTACCTTAATTACACCTTACAAGGTAAGTAAATCCTCTATTTGCAGATGAGGAAATTGAGGCACAGGAGGCAAAATGACAGAGCAGGCAGCTAGAACTGGCAGAGCTGGGATTTGAACCCTGGCTCTCTGTCTCCAGAGTCTGTGCTCATGATTACTACATTATACAGGTACATAAACATTGTTTATAAGCTACCGTGCTACCTATGTGTTTTATATACACATATATATTAGGATGAGCATTAGCAACAAAAGCGTCCATGAGGAAGTGATGCTTGAGTTAAGATGGAGGGATGACATTGAGAAGCAACTGATTTTTGACAATGATGTCAAGACCATTCCATGAAAGAAAGGATGGTCTTTTCAACAAATAGTGCCAGGACAAGTGGCCATCCAATGTGCAAAAGAATGAAGTCTATCCCCTATCTCACACCATACACAAAATTTACCTCAAAAGGGATCAATGACCTCAATGTAAAGACAAAAGCTATAAAGCTCTTAGAGGAAAACATAGTTGTAAATCTTTGTGACCTTAAGTTAGGCAATCATTGCTGGAATATGATATCAAAAGCATAAGCAACAGAAAGAAAATTAGAAACCTTGGATATCATCAAGATGAAACACTTTGGGGGCACCTGGGTGGCACGTCTGACTCTTGGTTTCAGCTCAGGTCATGATCTCTGGGGCGTGAGGTGGAGCCCTGCATTAGGCTCCGTGCTGACTATGGAGTCTGCTTGATATTCTCTCTTTGCCCCTCCCATTTGTGCACTTTCTCTTTCTCTCTCAAAATAAATAAATAAATCTTTAAAAATGATTAAATACTTTTTAGGCTTCAGAGAACTTTTAGGCTTCAGAGAATGGGAAAACATTTTTGCAAATTGTATATATCTGATAAGGGACTTGTATCTGAAATATATATGGAATTCTTAGAACTCAATAATAGGAGGAAAAATTTAAAAATTGGCAAAGGATCTGGATAGACATTTCCCCAAAGAAGGTGTCCACATGGCCAGTAAGCACATGAAAAGATACTCCAGCATCATTAGCCATCAGGGAATGTAACTCAAAGCCACAGTGAGATACAAGTTCACACTCACTACAATGGCTTGCAAAGAGACATATCAATAATAAAAAGCACTGATGAACTTGCATAGAAATTGGAGCCCTATTATCCCACTAGCTGTAATGGAAAATGATGCAGCCTCTGTGAAAAACATTCTGGCTGTTCCTCAAAAGTTTAAACGTAGAGCTTTCATATGGTCCAGCAATGCTACTCCTGGGATACCCGCGAGAGAAATGAGAACACAGTCCACGCACGAATTTGTGCATGAATGTTCGTAGCGGCATTATTCACAATGGCAAAAATGCAGAAACAACCCAAAATGTCCCTCAATTTGTCAATGTATAAATAAAATGTGTTATCATCCATGAGATGGAATATTATTCAGCCACGAAAAGGGACAGGGTGCTGATACCCTACTACAACATGGATAAATCTTGAAAACATGATGCCAAGTGAGAGAAGCCAGTTACTGAAGATCATATATTGTAAGCTTTCATTTATATGACATGTCTAGAATAGACAAATCTATAGAGAGAAAGTAGATTAGAAGTTGCCAAACGGTATGTGTGGGAGGGGGGGAGGCAGGGACTGCTAATGAGTACCACATTTTAGAGGGTGACACAAATGCCCTAGGACTGATTGTGGTGACAGTTACCCAGATCTGTGGATATATTAAAAACCATTGAATTATATGTTTTAAATAGGTCAGTTGTATAATATATGAGTTATATGTCAAAAAAGCTATTATTTTTTAAAAATGGAGGGATGAAGAGGTATTAATTGTGGACATGGCAGGGGCTAGGGGCTTGGGGCATGCCTTCTAACTAAAGGAACTGCATGTGCAAAGGTCCTGTGGCTGGAGGCCTGGAATGTTTAAGAAAGCAAAGAAGAGGGTGCCTGGGTGGCTCAGTTGGTTAAGTGACTGCCTTCGGCACGGGTCATGATCCCGGAGTCCTGGGATCAAGTCCCACATCAGGCTCCCAGCTGTGTGGGGAGTCTGCTTCTCCCTCTGACCTTCTCCCCTCTCATGCTCTGTCTCTCTCAAATAAATACATAAAATCTGTGAAAAAAGAAAAAAAGAAAGCAAAGAAGACCATGTGGCAGCAGCTCATGGGGCAAAGGGGGAAGAGAGGAGAGAAGAAGCCAGAGGGCCGGCTGGGCTAGGCTCCCCAGGGCCTTGAGGGCTATGGCATGACCACAGGTCCACGTGGAGGCAGAGTGAGTAGGACGAGGTTCCCGCAGGGGTCCAGGCCATGGCATTATGGCACGCAGATCACCAGGTTCAGGCTGTCCTGTGCTTCCCTCTTCCTGACCTCTCCCATTGGCTTGCGGGACCCTAAGATCCGATGTGAGTTCCGGACGAACTGTGGGAATCGTCAGAGTCAGAAGTCTCTGCGGATGACGGGCTTTGTGGCAGAGCCAAGGTCGGAGTCCCAGCTCTCCGAGCGCTGTGGGACTTCGGGCAAGCTATTTCCCCTTCTGAGAGCCCTAGTCTCTGCATCTGTACAGTAACGGCTCCTCCTGTTCTACCTTCCTCAGGGGGCCAGGGGAGTCCATGTGATGGTGTCCAGCGTTCTGCAGAGAGAGTTTAAAAACTCAGACAGAGGTCATTGTCTATCTGCCGCCAGCTGCCTCCTTTCTGAGTTCTGGGGTCTGCTGAGAGTCCGAAGGGCCGCCACACCCCTGCTCTGGGGACGAGGGGGCTTCTCTGAGCAGCTGGCTCTAATCCTGAGATTGGAGGGAAAGCCTCAGGCCTGCAGGCTCTCTCCTCTCCAGCTCCAGGCCGCTCGGAGGAGTCAGGGAGTGGGAGAGCTGGGAGCAGACGGGCGGCATCCATGTCCTAGGAGCTGACTAATTGAGGGCAGGGGGCAGGCCAAGCGTCCTGCAAGGCAGGACTCCCGGAGAGGAGCAAAGTCTGGGGCTTTGGCAGCTGGAATCTGCTGGCTTGCTCTTTGAACAAACACTGAGGCCCTCTGTGCAACCTTAGAGATCATTCCTGTCTAATACAGGCTCTGGATTAGAGGCAGCTGGGGCCCAGAGCCGGGGAAGCCTTGCATAAGGCTGCGAGGTCAATAAGGGCCAGAGGGAAACAAAGAAGCTGGAGAGAGTCAGAAAGGGAAGGGGCTTGGAGGTCTTCTCGTCTAATCCTCTCACACACAGAACAGAAGCCCGTAAAGCTCAGCTCATCGACGATAATAAGGCGACGTCAGCCTGGGGATGGAAGGATGGGCCAAAGGAGACGTGCTGCCCTCCGGTTCCTGTTGTCCCAACCCTGGAGGCCTCCTCTCCAGACCCTGGAGAGGAAGATACATTGAGCATCTTCCCAATGTCCCATTCTTTGTCCTGGTCATCCCACCCTACATTCCCCCTGCAATGGCCTTCCCCATCCCCTCCCCAGGCCCACGTCCCATTTCCATGCCTGGTGTAGAGTGTGCATTCCTGGGGTCAGGCCCTGAGCCTGGGATCTGGCCACCAGGTAACAACGCTGTGTGTGTCCCAGATAGAACCTGTTTCTGGGCCCCAGTACTACTCGCACCCTCTAGTCACTGTCAGTGACGAACACTGTCACCTGCCCGGTGCCTCAGCCAGACAGACACGGGGGGCCACCTTCCCCTGACAACTACCTGAGTCCCAAGGCCTTCCCTTCATCTCTGAAACAGCTCCTCCTTGCCTACTACCCTTGGCTGTGGTCTGGTCTCCTCTCTTGCCTGCATCCCCAGTGCACTCCCAGCCTCCCACCCACCTCCTCACTTGGGTCCAACCTCCTCACTGCAGCCAGAGACACACTTCACACTCCTCCTCTCCTCAGAAGCATTCCATGGCTCCCCAGCACCCTCAGGGGAAAGCCCAAGCTCCCTAGCCTGGTGTTCAAGGCCCTTCCTTGTGTTCTGCTGGCTGCTGGCTGCTGACCTAGCGAGGCCCTGTGCTCCAGCCATCCGTCCTGGCTGGAGACAGACTCCCATCCCAACTCCCACCTCCAGGATTTGGCCCCCAGCTCCCTCCACCCCAGGCTTTTTTCCCTCTTTCTTCCCCCTGTCTTCGTGGCAAACACCCATCCTTTCTTCAAGGATTATGTCCCCAGAGATTTCCCCACAAGGAGTCTCGGCCCCTCCCTCATTGTGTGCTCCCTCTCCCACTGTACCCTGTGTAGACCTTGATCTGAGCCCCTGGGATACAAGGCTGATAGCCTCCTGCTGGGCCTGGGAGCCCCTCAGCCCAGGAACTAGGTCTTGTTGGGCTGGGAGGAGAGGGTAGCAAGGGAGGCAGGCAGGGAGGGAGGGGAGAGGAAAGAATTTATTTCAGGTTCCTGCTCCATGCTTCCTCCCCCGGGAAGGGCAGTGGATGGCCCCTTGCTTGCATTTCTGCTGGTGCAGTCACAGACACTCAGGTTCACATGGTCTGGAGGTCAGAGCCTAACGCCCTGGAAGAGCATTCTACAGATGGGGAAAATCAGCACAGGCATGAGCAGACCTCACTGAGTGTCATTCTGCCAGACTGGAGCAGAGCCAGAATTTAAACTCCCATCTCTCTGACCCCAAACTTCACAGCCTTTCCCTGCTCCCACTGCCTGATGTTGGCCCCTCTAGGTCCTGGGAGCACTCTGTGAAGTGGCCTCATTGACCTGGGAGCCCAACAGGGCCAGCAGGGGCCTGGGAGTGGGTGATGGGGAAGGGGCCGGAGCCTGCTGGGGCGCTCACCCCCGGTTGACCCCTTTCCATCTCACGCCAACTCAGCCATCTGGGGCTAGCTATGCTCAGAGCCCCTGGTCACAGCGCTCCTCACACTGTCTCCAGAGCCAGGCCTCTGGGGCTTGAGTCCCAGCTCTGAGAACTTGGGCAAAAGCTGCTGTCACCTCCCAGTGCTCGGGTTTCCTCTTCTTGGAAAAGGAAATGTTAACAAGTTTACTTTAAGAGCCCTGTGTGATTTCAATGAGTTGATGGAAGCCAATCACTTAGCAATAGAGTAAAGGACCTCCAGGCCCTTTGGGAAGCTGGGATTCCCTTCTCCCCCCAGTGTGGGGCTGCCGGCAGGGAATGGGGTGGGGGACAAGCCCCCCCCCCCTTCCCGCCTTCGCATCTGCTTTGTGTCTTCCCCAGGGCTGGCTCATCGTGTGTTTACATTCCCAAGTACCCCTAGACGACAGCAGCCGCTGATAAGGATGACTCTGGTCTGGGAGCCTCCGCAGTGACTTTATCTCCCTAGATAGAACTGGCTGGCGGTCAGTTGGGGTTGGGGGAGGGAGGGCGCCTGATAATCTGAGCAGCCTCCAAGCCCACGCACAGGTGTGGCTAAGCCCACCTGGCTCTGGCCAGGTTTCCCTGTCCATCCTTCTGGATCCTGCCTGCTGTGCCTTCCACTCCCTCAATCATGCTTGACCAGATCCTGCCAAAACTGCCCAGTCCCACTCCTCCTCCTCCCAGATCTCCATAAATCTGTGAGCAACTGAAGGGCCACGCCTCCTGGGGACCCAGTCCTTCAGGGAGCAGGGAGCAGGGCTTCCCACACTTAAAACACAACCAGAACTGACTGCTTTTCAGCCTCCCTGAACCACATTCCTCCCTCTCTCCCTCGACCAAGTCAGAAACCAGAGCCACGTCTCATCCTTCTTCCCCAGCCTCCCATCTAAGGAGCCTTTCATTAATCCCCCAGAGTCCCCCCTGGGACGTACTAGGATAATTCCCACCTGACACAGAGGAAACTGAGGGTTGCAGAGGTTGGTGCAAGTGACAGAATGGGGCTCGGCAGTGGGCAGAGGACTGACCCCAGGTTCTGCCTGCAAGGGTGGGAGGAGGACACAGGGAGGAGCTTGCCTGCACCTGGCTGTGGTGACTCAGAGGGCTGCAGGGGGATGGGGGTGGGGGGTTCTGTTCCCCTTACTCAGGGCTGTGTATCCAAAACTTAAGTGCTTGAAACAATGGCATTGATTTTGTTCTCAGCTCTGCATGTGGGCAGGGCAGAGAGGGGAGGGTTCATTTCTGCCGCACCTGATGTTACCTGAGATGGTTGCAGTCGGGGACAGGAACCATTTAGAGAGTCCGCCATGCCTATGGCTCAGCCCTGGCTGAGACCTTCATTGAGGCTGTTGGCCAGAGAGCCTCGGGGGGCCTGGGCTTCCTCACAATATGGCTGCTGGATTCCAGAGAGAGACAGAGACAGACAGACAGAGAGATATGTAGAAGCTGAATCCCCTTTTAAGATGTACCCTGGGAAGTTAGGTAACGTCATTTTTAGCTACACTCTGCTCACGGAGTGGGTAAGAACCTCCATGTCTTGCTAGAGAATGACAAGGCTCCAGTATGTGGAGCTGGTGAATGCTCCCAAGGCCATGTTTTAGAAACTATGCTCTGTCACAGGCCCCTCCTCCCCAGTGTGGCTCCAAATGTCCTGTTCTTGCCCCTGTGCCAGCTGTCCCCAGGCTCAAGATAAGGAAGGGGTGAGAGAGGGAGGGACTAAGAGCATGGACTTTGGCATCAGAACAACTTGGGTTTTCACTGAAGACCTTTGACCTTAGGCAGGTCATGTCTCTGAGCCTCAATTTCCATATCTGTCCAATGGGGTCATAACTACCATATCACAGACTTTAAAAACAAACCAGTGAGATGATGTAATCCCTGCCTCCAGCTTGGCACAGCCTCTGGCTCGTTGTACATGTGCCCAGAACCCCCAGCCCTCCTCAGACAGGACCCATGCATCTGTGGGCCAGAGCGGGCTGTGGCTGCCTGGGGGATGGTCACTCTGCCACTCACCGAGGGGGCGCCCCTGGCTCACCTGGGTGGCGCTGGGCAGGCAACCACAGAACCACATGTGGGGTTTACCATGGCCTGGCCGAGCCTGGAAGAAAAAGAAAATACCGAGGGTGGGCCTCTGAAGTCATGAGGGGGCCTGGCCCTTTCTAGCATCTCCAGATCTATTCCAGCAAAGTGGGAGAGCCCTCCCAGGCTGTGTTTCCTCATCTGTAAAATGTGGATGACTGTAGGCACAAGAGCCCACCTTTGGGGTTTCTTCCCATGGGCCCGACGCCGATGAGATACCTCCTGGCATTGGCTCTGGTGACCTCCCATGACTCTCGCTGTGAGGGAGGTTGGCGGGCAGGATGGAAGAGCCTGGATAGAAGAGGGGGCAGGAGTGGACCAGGCAGTCCTTTACACCACTCTGCTCCCAGCCTCCCTAAACAGGCTCAAAGAAGTGTATAAGGACTAGCGGAGACGATGGATGGGGGATGGTTTTGGAACTGTAAACCAGAATGTAAATGGAGTAGACCCAAGGACAACCTAGACTTTGAGCTAGAAACATGTTCCTGGAGCCTCTCCTGGCCTCTCCTACCCCAGTCCTCAGCCATGTGCCTCCCATCTACCCAGCTGCTTTCCACTGAGGGGGGCCTGCTAAGATGTTATGTTGGCTCAGGAAGGAAGGATGGAAGGGAGGAAGGGAGGGAGGAAGGGAGGGAGCAAGGGAGGAAGGGGCTCTGCAAACCCCAAGGGGGGTGGTCAGAGACACCAGGGTGACACCAATACTCCCCGGTGCACACAGTGGACACTGAGGCCCCACATATTGGGACACCCTCAGCAGCCTGGTCCTCAGCAGCGGCCCCCCCACCACAGGACCTCCGCCCTCAGACCCACCCGCTTCCTCCCTCACGGGGCACCTCTGAGGATCGCACTTCTCGGATCCAGGAAACCATGTTCTTGGAAGAGCCACCGGCCATGGTTAGGACTCAAAAGCTCTGTCATCCTCCAAGAGGAAAGCAAAGCAGAGGGTGACGTGGGAATGTCTGCCCGAGCTCACACCTGCAGTCACACGCACTCATCCCGTGGGCACGTGCACATATCACACGCAAATCCGCCTGTGCACACACACCTGTGGATCTCCACATGCACACATGTTCCCAAAGGCACCGGTACAGCCACATCACACCTATCCATCCTCCTATATTAAGGTGTACCTCAGGAGTAATACGCACCCCACACAAGCATACACGCTCACCCCACACAACACGTATGGATCAATGTCAATGCACAGTGTGTTTATCCAAAAAGCACAAATATGCACACGCACACACACACACACACATACCCACACATACCTGATCACCGTACGCTTCCGTGGATAAACAGGTACACATATTCCACACACTTGCACTGGGAGAACTAGTATACAAGCAGATGCTCACACAAGCACACCCAGGCCCGTGCAAATGGCAGTACGCCTACGTTCTTCATTTATACGCATGCAGACACAGTAACAATCAACACGGGTCCCTAAGCCTCTGTACCTATGTAACCACACATCGCAGCTGTCCATACACACATGTGCAAACACTGCTGCACACACCTCCACACTCACACACGCACACACTTGCATGCCCAGGCAGAAGTTCCCAACGCCCCATGCCAGGGGTGCACACGGCCTTCTCTGGCTCCATGGTTGCTGAGCCATCCTGCAAAGATGCAGAGACACAAACACCTAGTTCCACTTCACCTGAAAACCCCCAGCCCATGGGTGTGTGGGAGGGTGAGCCAGACGCCCTCCCTGCGGGGGGCACGATGGAAAGTATGACCCAAGTTGACTTTTGCAATAAGAGCAAAGGTGAGGGGTTTTTCCACCCTGTTACCTCACTGTGTCGGGGGTGACCAGGGCCACCAGGGCTCACCTGCCTCCCATCGTCCCCTCAGCCTTCAAGGACGTTTAGGTCCAACATCAGAATTCCGTATCTCTAGTTTACTCAGCAGTTAGCTCACCAATGCTTGACCCCACCACGTGCCAGGCCCTGGGCCAAGCATCTGGGGAAGAGCTGGGCCTGGGTCTTCCTCACAGTCAGGAGGGGTGAGGGAGCTAGATCTAGGTCAAGTCCATCAAACTGGATCCCCTTGATGGCCAGTTTGCCAAGTGATCATCTTTCAAAAGACTGGTTTGCTGAACACACTAAATGATCCATTTACTATTAATTTTTTCTTTTTGTTCTAAAGTATACAAGTATACAGCAATTTCATTCAATGCATCGAAATTTGTTTTCATTTTGTCTTGTAACAGCATTTTAAGGAACGTTCAGATGTTCAAAAGCTAAGAGTCAGGGAGTGGTTTGGTTTACTAAAGGCACTTAGTAGTTCCAGCGAGAGCAGGGCATTCTGGGAGCCGGGTGGCATGGCAGGCCTCACGGACCCCTGACTCCCGGATGCATGGGACCTGTACCTAGGTTCTCATCTGACTTCCCTGTGATCCTGGCCATGTCCCTTCTCTCTGATTCTCAGCCGCCTCACATTCAAAGAGCTCATCTTTAGGGCCTTGCTGACATTTAATGAAACCCTGGAGCTCCCTGTGACATTTTTTCCCATTTCCCAGGGGGGTCTGGGTCAGAGCCCAGAAGCTGGAGAGGGTGCTGACTCTGTCGGGCATGGCCTGGCCCTGTTCAGAAGTCAACACCATAACAGTCAGCACTCACCTGTACTGTCTGAATGGTGACATTTCTGGGTCCTCTCCCCTGCTCCAGGCAGAAGGGCCTAGTACGCTGGGGCAGCGGGGAGGAGCGTGGGGCTGCAAAGGGTGGGGCCCAACTAACTTTCCTTTCCTGGTAACACACTCGTTAACCTCATTTCCTTTTTATGAAAGGAAATGCCATTGACATCACACAACTGGATTTTCAGCGAGGCCAAATGAGAACTCATGACCCCCTCGTAGGCAAGAAGGAGGCACGCACAGGCTGGGTGCAAATCTGCCTGGTGTAGACAGTCTCAATGACATGCACCTCCCGCCCCTGTCTTCTCCTGATCTGCCCCTTTGCTCCTTCAGTCAGTGCAGAGATTACTTGCCATCCCCAGATTCTGGAACCTTCCTGGATTCGCTCCTGCTATTCCCTCTACAGGGAACTCCTCCCCCTGCATGCACATTCCTGCCTAAGTTCACTCGGGCTCTGTCCCCATCCCCACCTTGGAGGGAACTGACCCAAGACTTCCTCTCCACTTCCCTGCGAGCAGCAAAGACATTTTATCATGGAAAACTCTAAGCACACACAAAAATACACACCCAAAATATATATTCCTCGGTCAGCTTCAACCCTTACCAACTCATGGTCTCTCTTGTTTCGCTGATATCCCCCAACTCCTGCCCCACTGGGTGATTTAGAGCAAATCCAAAACATCAAATGATTTTCCCCAGTCTGTCTCGTAAATGGTCTTTTAAAATTAGTTTGTTCGGGACGCCTGGGTGGCTCAGTTGGTTGAGCAGCTGCCTTCGGCTCAGGTCATGATCCCAGCATCCTGGGATCGAGTCCCACATCGGGCTCCTTGCTTGGCAGGGAGCCTGCTTCTCCCTCTGCCTCTGCCTGCCACTCTGTCTGCCTGTGCTCGCTCTCTCTGACAAATAAATAAATAAAATCTTAAAAAAAAGATTTATTTAAAACAAACAAACAAACAAAAAACAAAAAAAATTGGTTTGTTCAAAATCAGGATTCAAACAAGGTCTGTATATTTCACTTGGGGGCTGGTCTCTTAAATCTCTTTCAATGTATAGGTCTCTCCTCCCTCTCTTACTTCTTCTCACATTTATCTGTTGAATAAACCAGGTTGTCTGTCCCCTGTGGTTTTCTGTTTTCCACATCCACTGCATTATCCATGGTGTTGTTTACCATATTCTTCAACCCCCCCCCCCTTTCCTACAAATTAGCAATTAGATACTTAGTATACTACAATTTAGATACAACTAAATACTTGATTAGATTCAGATTCAAGGTTTTGGCATGGATACTTCCTAGGAGGTGTTTGGACTTACCGCCAAGGCCCATAACATTTGGTGGTCTGTCTTTTTGTGCTTGCAGAAGACTTTGAGGCTCATTGCCTAGATCCACTATTTGGCTAGAGATAACCCTGCTTCCTCATTTACTAGCTGGAATACTTCTATGGAAAGAAACTCCTCTCATCAGCTCTGGTTTCTCTGAGGTACAATTTATTTAGGAAAAGCAGGATAAATGCTGGATGTTTGCATCTTATTTATCAATTTTCAGAGTAACAAACTGAATCTAACATCTTCCTCGAAGATGTCCAAAAAGGAATTTTTTGTTGGTTTTTGCATATCATGGTTATCTTGGAGTTTGTAACACATTTGATATTTCAATCCATTCCAGTTAGCGTCCTTATCACTCAGTGTCCCATGTCTGGCCAGTGGGGATCTCTTTAATTGGCTTTTGAGTCCTTCCAAACCTCATAGTGTTTATTAGCTTCCTGACTTTCCAGTATGATGAGATGTCCAGGTTTGCCTTGTGCATGTTCTGCCCAGACACAGAATCCTTTCTTTCTCCAAGAGGCTGTGGTTCTTTTAGTGAGAAATGGTATTTGCAGACCAAGAATTTGGATGCTGGGAGCACTCCGTGCCATTGGGTCAGTCACTGTATCTGGCCTCTTCAGTAGAGAGGCTTGGGAAGTATATTTTTCTTAAGAAAACATACATCAAACATTCATACTGATATTTTAAATAAAACCCAAGACTATAGGTTTTACAGTTTCGTTTTCTGATTTTGTATTTGTATGTCCTTTTCTCTAGTGCTGAAAAGCTTCACTTCTAACAATATTAAAATGATTACTAATTTGTTTTCTCCTACTTTCTCTACCTATTGCAAAAACTCCAGAGCAACAATACCAGTAGTATTACTAACTATATGATGACTGAATACACGTTATGATTTGCCTGGAGTTCTTTTGTCTTCAGAATGTATACACTACTCATGATCTGTAATCAGAGCATGAGATTTCCAAATCACTTGAAATAATTCAACTCTGCATGGTGAAGCCATCAACTCAAAAGACAGATTCATTTATTTCTTTTTTAAAAATATTTTATTTATTTGTTTAAGAGAAAGAGATAGCACAAGCAGGGGGAGAAGCAGGCAGAGGGAGAGGGAGAAGCAGGCTCCCTGCTGAGTGGGAAGCCTGATGCAGGGCTCGATCCCAGGACCCTGGGATCATGACCTGAGTAGAAGGCAGACTCTTAACTGACTGAGCCACCAAGGTGCCCCCAGAATCATTTATTCCATTTGCTTTAGATTTAGGGATTGCTTTTGACTTGAATTTTGATTTAATCCTGTCCTATTTTTTTTAAATTTATTTATTTGTCAGAGAGAGAGGGAGAGAGAGCGCGCGAGCACAGGCAGACAGAGAGGCAGGTAGAGGCAGGCAGAGGCAGAGGGAGAAGCAGGCTCCCCGCCGAACAAGGAGCCCGATGTGGGACTCGATCCCAGGACGCTGGGATCATGACCCGAGCTGAGGGCAGCTGCTTAACCAACTGAGCCACCCAGGCGTCCCAATCCTGTCCTATTTTTATGTAAAGTATATACCAGTTTTAAAGTGAATCTACAAAATGAGACATATTCAGAAAGGTCTAGCTTTTGCCCCAATTCCTTTTACCATATTTCCTTTCCCAGCCACCAAAGAACAATTTTGACACTTCATTTTTTACGTTTTAGCCACTTGTTTTAATGAAAGAAAACACGCATTTTTATGTATTCCTTTCTCTTTCTTTGATAAATGACAATGTGCTATACATATTTTATTCCACTTTGCTTTTTCACTTAACATTGTACCCTAGAAATGATACCATCACAGACTCCTAGAGATCTGCCCCGGCCCTTTTCTAAATGCAGAGTTACCCATTGTGTGGCTAGCTAATCCCTAATGATGGGCATTTGAGTGGTTCCTAGAGTTTTACTATTAGAAATATGGTGCTTTGGGGATAGCTTTATGCATACTCTTGTCTAATTTTTCCAGTGTACCTTTGGGGTAGATTCCTAGAAGTGGATTTCTGGGTCAAAGGGTAAACACATATGTAATTTTACTAGAAGTTAACAAATCTCCCTTTATATAGGACTTGCACTATTTTGTATTTCCACCAGGTAATCTATGAGAATGTCTGTTTCCCTACAGTCCTGCCAACGGAGGGCATTGTCCAATTTGGGGGTTTTTGCCAATCTGAGAGATAAGATTTGGTAACTTGGTTTTAATTGACATTTCTCTAATTATGAACAAGTTTAATATGTTTAGATTCTGATTCACTTTTGGGTCCCTAGTGCTGGACTGGCTCAGGTGAGGCTCTTAGGAGAGATTTCTAGAATTAAGGGAGGAAGGAGCGAAGGAACAAACCAATGAGGAAAGCAAGTCATGAAAAGGGTAGTCGACTTGTTCAAGGCCATGTGTCCAATTATCACCAGAGTTTGGACTAGAATTGATCTCTTTTTTCCCCTTCCTCTAATTAATTTTTCCAGCTGTAAAATGAGTAAACATTTACAGCAGATGTTTTCAGACAATAGAATGTAGACAAGTTTATAGTAGAAATTTTGGAAAGTGCAGGGAAGTAAAAACCTAGGAAAAATTTTAATCTTTCCACCCCAGGTCTACCATTTTTAGCATTTTAGTCTATTTCCTCCAAGTCTGTTGTGTTTTTTTTTTCAGTTATGAAAATACTACATGTATGGTCTTGTATTCTGTTCTTTTTCATGTAGTGCTTTTCCGTGTTAAGAACAACTTGCAAAGATAACCTTAATGGCTGTACAATATTTCACTATCTAAATATACATTAATGCATTTAACCTTTCTGTTGCTGTTAGACTTCTAGATAATTTCCAGATTTTTGCTATTACAAATAACTTTTGCCGTGTTCATCTTTGTTCACATTCTAGATTTTTCCCCTTCGGATTAATTCCTGGAAGTGGAGCTCCTAGAATCTCAGCACTGAGTTCCAAGTTCAAAGCTTTTCTTGGCTGCACTCAGAGGACTGTTTGTTAAGATTTGCCCTTGTAATTTCCCAGAGTCCTGGGCCTGGCTTGGTTCTCAGCGTCTGTGATCCTGAGTACAGACACACTCGCACCCAAGTCAGATCAGCAGATAGGCTGAACCTGCTGGAGGGCGACACAGCCGTGGATGCTGAGTGGACGAGTCTCTGTTTTGGAAGCTCTCACCATCCAGAGGAGCAGGCGGCTAGATTAGACCCTCCCACCTGGAGAAGAGCTCTAGCCCAGCACCATTCAGAGATGGAGGGACCTGGGAAAGCTGCCTGGAGGAGGCATCGAATGAGTTTAATAGTAAGGAGTATAGGTCTTATCTGACAGATGAGACTGGGCAACGGCCAATCCCGAGGGGCTTATAAACTGGGTTATAGATCCTGGATCTTGTCCTATAGGCAGTGAAGCAGGGGGATGATGGAGTCAGGTCTGTGTTAAGGATGATCCCTCTGGCCGTCGTGGGAGGGTACAGCAGGACTGCAGGTGGGAAACGGGCCAGACCGTTAGAATGAGGCCAACACTCAGGCAAAAGAGCATGAAGCTGCAACTAGAGCAGTGGCCACAGGGATGGAAAAAGAGGATCAAGACAGGAGATACTGGGTATGCAGTCGAAACTCAAAACAGAAAGAGCTATGTCAATTTCAAACCTTCCTGTAGCCTACAGGAAGGACTCCTGGACTGAGAGTCAAGATACCTGGGCTGTGACCAGGTAAAGTTTCTTGCTTCTATTTGGGCCTCAGTTTCCACTTTTATACACCAAGGAATTTGCACTGAATCATGTCCGAGGGCTCTCGTGTTCTGAAAACTCTATCATCTGAAGGCTTCAAAGCGGCCACGTTCCCTGGAGGTGAGAGGAGGGGAAAAAAAACAGAGGCTGAGCAGAAGGAGAAGCTGGGGCTGGGGTCTTGGGGTCCAGGCTCTCTGCCTCCCCACCCCATCAATCTTGCTGCATTAAAGTCAGTGGGCTGGCCTGGGCTGAGGCCAGAGGCCAGCTGTGGAGAGGGAGGAATTGTCTCTGGCTCAAGGAACAGAGAGGAAAGAATGCAGAGCTTCCAAAAAGCCGCGAACAAGTCGTCAGCCCTGGCTGGGAGCCCAGAGGTTTCGCAACTGTCCTCCCGGCTTAAAAATCCAGTGAGCCAATGTAGGGAGGGTGGCTTGTCTCCCCTCTGTGCATCAGAAATTGTAAGGTGATGAGGGGCGCTGGAGATGCCTCTGGCTACAAGTAAGAGACAGTCTGCCTCCAACATCTCAGTAAGCCACAGGACATCCTCTCCCTCCATCACAAGCCCAGAGTGGGTGGCTCTGGCACCGGAGACAGCTCTTGGGGTCATGAAGAGCATGGGCTTTTTTATTTCTCTCTTGTCCTTAGGTGACTCCCCTGTGGTCCCACAATAGCTCTCACTCTCACTGAGGTGGGAAGATGGCAGTGGGGCTATAGGCTTCCATGTACGTGTCTGGCAGGAGATCGTGAAAGCCTTCCCTCCCGACCCTGGACTAGAAGTCCTGCTCCTTGGTTTGGATAGGACAGCTGGGTCGTGTTTGCCATCAATAATCGTCTCTGGGGAAGTGCCGTGTGAGGATTAGCTTACGTTCACAGGGATCTTGTGTTGAAGCCCGGGGGTGGGGTGGGGGGGATGAGCAGTATTAGTGTCCCATGAGGAAGAAAGAGAGAAATTGGTGCTGGGTGGGCAACCAACCCATCCACATGGTGATGAGCTTCCACTCCCCATCAGTCCATCCTACCCGGACCCGGCCTAGGGCTTGGCAGGACTGGCCTCGTCTCCGGATGAGCACCGAGATCAGTGAGATACAGAAAAGCGGGAAGGCTTGCTTGGGTCACACTGGGTGGGTGGCAGAGCCTGAACCGAGAAAAAGAATTGCATGGCAGACAAACGAAACAGGCCTCAAGCCACCAGTCCTTGAGTCAAGCTCCTGACCCCATTCCCTCAAGCACAGGGCCCGCGGCCTCCTCTGAGCCCCCACAGTGCCTGCCCACCGGCCGCCCTCCGACTCAGGGCTCCCCCTACAGTGCCAGGTGGCTGCCTCCCTCTTTAGCCCAAGCGTGCACACTCTCACTCGAGGCATGAGGCTTCCCCCAGAGCTTTGGGATCCAAGGCCAAGGCTGTGGGTTTGAATCCTGACTTTGAACTTCTGGGAGCCCCTCCATGCAATGGGACTACGAACCCTATCTATACCTCCTGGCATAAGTGTTGGGGGATCAGATGAAATGAGGAGCTGATGCTTAACTAACTGTAAAGCACTATGGCGCCACGAGGCCCGTCTCCTGGTGGGAAAAGTTCCTTCCGTGGGTGTCATCGACACTGGAAGACACCAAAAAACAGGTAGCCGGAAAGACCCATGAGACAGCCAGATGTAGACCCATTCAACCACAAATGCATAGTTTGAATCTGCCATTTGATGGATAGGGAGACATGCCCAGAGAGGGGCAGTAATCCATGCAAGGGCACACAGGATGAGAACCCCAACCCCTGCGGCTCCCAGACCTGTCCTCCCTGCACCAGGGCCCCAGGATCGGGTAAGGTCCACTCACCGACCCGAGGTGGGGTGCTGCAGCTGCAACATTGGTCCATGCTCGCCAGCACGTCCCCAAGTTTCTCAGGAGCCATTCTTCAGGGGTTCACTGAGGTGAGGCCACACTTCCCCTTGGGCGGCTTCCTGTTTGGGCCAAACAATGACTTTTGCCGGGACCTGGTGCCAGCTGGCTGCAGCTGTTGCCAACGCCTTGACTTCTTGCCTGCACGGAGAGAGGAGATCCTGGCCCCTGGGGCCTGGGGCTGGCCTCCCCCGGCCAGGAACTCCGCACTTGGAAGGGGCCTCACTTGAATTCAGTTATCCCTTTAGGTCCCGATCGCACACACATGAACACCTTCTGTTTGCCAGGCTTCAGCTGGTTACCCGGGACACAGATACATAAGGGCAAGAGTTGAACGATCTACAAATATTTATCCTCTACCCATGAGGAGTAGGACGTCAGACTAGGCACCAGTGAGCCAGAGTGGGCGGCTCTGGCACCGGAGACAGCTCTGGGGCCATGAAGAGCATGGGCTTTCAACTCGCGGACTGACTCATCCTCTTGTCCTCCCTGTCCCGTGCAGGAGCTCAGAGCTGGTTGTCAGTCATTTACCTGCTTGTGTGAATTAGCAAATGCAGCTCTTTCCTGGAATAATCTCTCAGGGCACATGGGGAAGGGGTCATAAGGGGTGTGGGTAAAAATAATAAAGATGAAGTGTTTAGAATGACTTGTGTTAATGGGTGAGAAAAGCAAGAAGCAGATATGTAAAGGGAACGACTAAGGCAGGGGATGGAGCCAGGACCTTGACCTCGGTCTTTAGACTCCAAGCCTTGCATGCCAAGATGCTTCAGAGAGCTTCCAATCTAATTTGAGGATTCACAGGACTGGAGATGCTGTGGGGCGCCCCTGGGTACACAGGGCAGGAGGCTTGCTGCTGAATACAATGTGGGGGAACCTGATGACAGAGGGACATACAGAGGGCTTGTATGTGACTGGCACCCAGCCACCTGCAGTCATACCCGCTCCGCCGATGCAGAAAGTAATGAGGTAGCAAATCTTCCCAAACATCTGGAAAGCCATGCAGCGGGCACTTTCAGCCAGGTCCCATAATGTGCGGGTCATTCTCCATGTGTCCCAGTCTGTCCCCTGCCCTGCTCTGTGTCTAGGGGGCTGACTTCTGCAGCTGCTCTACCTGTCCTTTAGGTTCGGCCACCAGGAGGCTGTGGGAGGAGAGCAACTAGGAAGGAAAGGGAGGTCCAAGCCTGCCAGATCCCTGCTCCTCCCTGCCTAGCCACAGCTGTGGCAGCTCCCCTGCCAAGCACTAGGGCTCCACACACTGTCGCCACCTCCTGACCCCGTAGGCTGTGGAGGGGAACAGCTTCCTGCTGCTGCTCCCCCCCCCAATGGTTCCCTTTACCCTGCCCATCCTGCATTCATTGCTCCTCAGCCCTCCCTTAGAGGGACCCACTTCCTGCTGGGATGCCACCTGCTGGAATCCTAGCCAGGACGGAGCTGGACCCTTTTTCCGCCTTCCCACCTTGCCCCTTGCTTCCATTAGGGTGCCCCCAGCCACCCCAACCACACTCACCTGAGACAGGGCATGATTTGACAAAGTCAGCTTCCCCCCGGGCCTCCTGAATTGTTTCTGGGCTGGTGCTGCTTCGGAAACAATGAGAGGGAGACTCCCAAGGGCTGGGACTGAGTCCCTCTGTGTCCCCCACCTCCTGGGACAGGTTGGATCTCCCTGGCTCCAGGCCGAGAAAGAACAGTGTCCTGGGGGGGGAGGGGGGGGGCTCTTGGGAGAGTAGAGGTCTGGACCCAGTTGGTCCATTCTCAGGTTGGTGATGAGGAAGGTACCAGAGACAGGGGAGTAGCAAGACCATTAGGAGTCATCGAGGCATCCCCTTTTGGTTCAGCAGCAGGAATAGGCCCAGGAGTGACAGGTACCACTGATGTCCCAAGGTAGACACCGCCACTACTACTACTTCAAGCCCAACCCTTGTCCTGGGAGCCACACACACACATATGCCCCAGAGACTGTCATAAGCCACAAGAACCCAAACACAACACGTCCCCTTCCTCCTGACTCCTGTCCCATGTTCCCTCCAAGTTCTGGCCAAGTGCAGAAGTTTGACCTTTTCAACTACTCTTGCCCCTATTCTCCTCTTGCCCTTGTCTGGGTCCCATCATCTACACTCGGTACGACAATGGCCCCCTTGCTTTTCCCTGGCCCCCATCTTGTTCCCTCCAATCCAGACTCAGGAGCTGGGAGAGGGGGTGGCTGCTGGCATTCCAGCTGGGGTTCGAGAGGGGCCGGGCCGACCAGCCCTTGGAAGGTGCGTGGATGCCCCTGGCCTGGCCCTGCCGAGAGCTAGAAGAGGTTGTTGGACACGTTCAGGTAGATGAGTCTGGGGAGAAACTCATATGCCCCCTCAAAGGGCAACTTATTTTTCCGCTACAAATACTATATTCCAACTTTTCCCTTCAAATCCTTTTGTGTCTGTGTTTCTGGGTTTTCTTTCTTCAACTCCCTGGTGGACCACGAACCCGCAGGAGGCAGGGCCTCTGTCACTCTCATTGCTGTATGCTCGGGGCCCAGGACAGACCCTAGCCCGCAGAAACCCTCCAGTGAAGTTTTTCTGGAGGCTGCTTGAAAGAGGTAGCTTTGATGCTTGCCCTTGAAGCATGGTCCCCTTGCACAGACAGAGCAGTCAGGGGAAGGCATTCCAGAGGGGAGAGCAGCGGGAAAGGGCCAATGGGACCCAGTGAGCAGACTGAAGCCTGGAGCCTGGGGGTGGGGCACAATGCGGTGGCCCAGGGCCTGAACCCTCAGGTGGAGAGAAGATGAGAGACACTAAGAAGGATGAAATGTGGGCCCGATGACTGATTTGGAGATATTTCCCCTTTGAGGTGCCTGCTCCAAGCTCCTCCTTCTTCTGAATATGCCATACTGAGAATTTCCATGATGTCGGCAGTGACATATAAGTCACCCCACCCCCGGTCCCCTCTCTGACAGCTGGCAGTCTTGGTGAGGGAGCAAAGGAATGAGCCACCCCCGGCCCAGGCTGCTGAGGTTTCTGGTCCCCCACTGAAAATGTCAATTCATGGAAGCAAGTCATTCTTCACTTTTTTTGAAATATCATTTTTTCTCTTTGGTCCTGAGTAAGGGAAGTTCACTATATATATAAAAAAAAATCTGAAAATACAGTGACATTGGATCTTAGGAGTATAAGGTTGAAAATTACATTCAGTAAAAATGACCCTGGGTAATCCCTTCAGTGGAAGGACCTGGGATATTAGGAATTCAAAAGGCGAAGATGACACTGTGTAATTTTCTTTATCCCTTGACTGTGACCTCCTTTTCCCTAGAGCTCCAAAGGCCAAGGTGTAAAGGGTGAGAGGACATGGTTTGGGGCAGAGGGCCTGGATTCAATGTTTGCTGGGTGTGAGTCCCATAAACGTGAAAGTCAAAAAAGAAAGTAAAAATCCTCTCTTATTTTTTGGTGAATATCCTCCTTCCAGTCTTTTCTTCCCTAATGCATATTAAAAGCCCCACTTGGTGGAGCATGAGGGCTCTCCTGATATGGTGACCTGAGAAAGACAGACATCACTCTTGTGGCTTTGCTGCCAAGAAGGCAGGACCTGACAGAGGAAACACCAGACAGAACCGAATTGAAAACCAGGCTACAAACTAATCAGCCCAGACTCATCAAAAGAGCCAATGTCGTAAAAGACAGTGGAAGAAGAGGACTAAATGAGACAAATGAGACAAAAGAGACACAACCACCAAATGAAGGCAGGATCCTGGGTTAGGTCCTGGATCAGAGGGGAAATTGTTAGAAGGACATGACTGGGGCAATTTGTGGAATTTAGACCTAGCCCAAGGATTAGATGATAGTGTCACAGCCAGGTTACATTTCCTGAATCCATTAATGTCCTGTAGTTACGTAAGAGAGTGTCTTTCTTCCTTAGGAAAAAGACATGTTGAAAGATCTGGAGTAGTAATATATGCAATTTACTCTCAGATGGTTCAAGAAAAAATGAGGATATGTAGAGAACATGACAAAGCAAAATGTTAACAATTGCTAACAGCTGGGAAATCGGGGTGAACGCTCTATGGGCATTCTTTGTGCTATTCTTGCAATTCTTTTGCAAGTTTTAATTATTTCAAAACTGAAAGTTTAAAAAAAAATCTCCATTCCAATTTAACTGAAACTTCAGTCTCTGGGAGAAAGCATTTGCATAAGACCTATCTGATAAAGGGCGGCTCTAAGAAATTGTCTGCCTTAAACACACATGCACACACCACACACACACACACACACACAGAAGAAACTTCATTCTCCCAGTACCTCTTATTGAGTAGATCAACAAACAGCAGTACCAAGTGTTGGTGAGGATGAGAGCCCCTATAGGTCTTCCACATTGCTGATGGGAATCAAACATTAAACAATCACTTTGGAAAACAGTTTGGCATTGGCTTTGAAAGTGAAACATACACCTGTTTTAGGACCCAGCTGTCTCAGGACCCAGCTGTCTCACTTCCAGGTTTTACCCAACAGAAATAAAAATGTACATCTGAACCAAAACCTATATGTGAATGTTTGGAGCAGGTTTCTTCATAATTCCAGCCCCAAACTGGAAACAAGTCAAATGTCCTTCAAGAGGTCAATGGTTGCTTACACACCCCACGGTACCTCCATTTAATGGAGCCTGTCCAGTACTAAGAGGGAACTTGGATCTTTTCAATAAGGTGGATGAACCTCAAGTGCATTGTACAAAGTGAAAGAGCCCAGACACGAAAGGCTACGTGCTGTGCGAGTTCATGTATATGACTTTCTGGGAAAGGCAAAACTATCGCAGAAAACAAATCAGTGATCACTAGTGCCTGGAAATGAAGAAGGAGGTTGCCTAGAGAGGGTCACAAGGGAACTTTCCAGGGCAATGGCCATATTTGATATCTTGGCTGTGGTGGTGTTTACACGACTGTATGTGTTCATCTAAACTCTGAGAACTCTACACAAAGGATGGGTTTTCCATCTGTAAATTATACCTCAATGACACAAGCAAGCAAAGGAACCAGCCCAAGTTTCACAGAGCTCCTCTCCTCTCCTACCGCTCTCAGCCGGAGCTCAGAAAGCTGCGGTAAGGAATGCAAGGATCTTTTGCCTCTCTTTCTGCTCTGCATCTTTGAATCAAGGCTCAGAGTGGAGTGGGGTCTGGGGGAGGGTAAAGGAAAGTACTCGATCCACTCAGAATGGGGTTTTGTAAAGTGGTGTTAGACCCCTCTGGGTGGCAGATGCCCCCATTCTGGTCCTTGCTCTCATGAGGCCAATGCTTCTTTGGGTTGTGCGGAACCTCCTTTGTGGTCTCCTCCCCCTAGTCCCTGTTTTCAAGGGACGTGCATCTGGCTGACCTCCAGAGCCTGTTCTCTCCATGCCTGCTGACGAGTCCTTCTGCAGGGCAGACATCTCAGACAGAGATCTCTTAGGATGGCTCACGTTCTGCCATCGAGCGCTCTGTCCAGTAGATTCCACAAGAAATAGTCCTCTCTTTTGCTGGCGAGCTCTGGAAGCACAAGCTGCTCGCACAACAACCCCCATCCCCACCTCAGACTACCATCAGGGCATCTGCCACCCTCCTCTCATCTTCAAACTTTTCCATACAAGATGTGGGCTCAGGCTCTGTGTCATCTAAGCCCCTGGGGAGTCGCGGTCGCCATGCAAGGCCTCAGCAGCCATCTTCCTCTCCCGGGTCGGTGCCTGCTGCCGCGTGAGGGGGGCGAGGACATCACCATCTCTGCTCTTGTCCTGCTGGCTTGTGTCTGGGGCTATGTTTGAGGCTCTGGGGGACAGCAGCGATTCTGAGATGGGGCAAGTCCCATTTAACATCTGATTATGAATAACTCTTATGTTATTTTAACAAAGTGGGATCTTACACATATTTTATAGCCTTTTTTTTTTACTTCATACTATGTTGTGAGCATCCTTCTATGTCAGTAAATACACCTCTACATTCATTTCATTTTAGAGGATTTTTAAGAAAAGATTTATTTATGTATTTGAGAGAGAGAGAGAGAGAGAGAGCAGGATGGAGGGAAAGGCAGAGGGAGTGGGAGAGACAGAGAATCTCAAGCAGACTCCCCAGTGAGCACAGAGCCCAACGAGGGGCTCAGTCTCACAACCCTGACACCACTACCTGAGCCAAAATCAAGAGTCAGATGCTTACCAAACTGAGCCACCCATGCGCCCCCTCATATCATTTTAAATGATTGATCAGTATTCCCTTGTATAGATATACTATAACTTACTATATCAAACTCCAATTGTTGGCTGTGTTAAGTTATTTCTAATTTTATATTATTACTACTCATGTTTTATGGTTAATTTATGTGAAGTTGATGAAGCTTCAGCTGCAGGGTCCCTCCCAATTGTAGAAAACTCGGGCCCCACAAAATCTAGATGTGTACTTGGCTCTGATAAACTTCCTCACACTTAATTTTCCTTTGGCTCCATCCTTATTTCCTTAGGATAAACTCCTAGAAACAGAATCGTTAGGTTAAAGCAGATGCACATTTTTAAGATTCTTGGAACATATTGCCTAAGAGCCCTCCAGAAAGAGTGATCTAATTGACACCCCAACCCCGCCCTGAACGAGAACACCCAAGACCAGGGTGGTTTCTATGGGATTGTGTTTCTCTGTTATTGTGGCTCCATTGGAACAGCCATTAGCACCTTCTCCCCGGAGCAGAGTCCTTGAACTGAGATCCAGGGGACCCATGGGTAGAATTCTTGAGGTCTGTGAACTTGGATGAGGAAAAAAAAAATACATTTCTATTTTTATCATTAGCCCTGAATCGAAACATAATAGCTCTTTCCATCATAAGTACAGACGTTGTACAAACTCTTGTGATCTTAGCAGTACCTGTTGCGTTAGCAGGCCCTTCACCAGCAAAAATCACAGAGGTTTTCCTGCCTTGTTACAGTTATTGCAAATCTCTCAAAATATTGTCCATTCTCATCAGTGCTTTGGAATTTTAGTAGTTATTAGATCTACCACTAGATTTCATTATTAAATATGTTAATAAAAGCATCTATTACTCGGTCACGAGTATTTTCTTATTATTTTGATAACTGAATCCAAAAGAGTTTATTTCCTTTGTGATCATGTGTATTCTTTGTTTTACAAATTAAAAAACCTTATTCTGAGAAGGGGTTCGTAGGCTTCAACAGGCTGCCAAGGTGCCACGGCACCATAAATGTTGGAACTCTTACTGTAAGAGACCCTACCTTCACGTGTTCTTGAAATGTGTGTGTGAAAGAGAATGAAAGAAATCGAACTTTCACGACCCCTGCCTGGAGCCAGGTTGTGTCAGGTGCTGCAGTACAACGAGGACAAGACGACATCCTGCGTTTGAAAAGTTCATAGTCTAGGTAGGAGATACCATCCCACTTGGGCCACTCACTGCCCTGTTGGCTGGAGCCCGGTTCTCAGATTTCCCAGGATTCTAAGAAAAATCAGAAAGCCAGATTTAATGTTCTCATATAAAACAATTCGTCCAATTTTTAAATGTTGGCAATTAAACCAGATTCTAATAAACCACTGTGTGGGCCGAATAAAGCATGCCAAAAGGCTAAATCTGGCCAGTAGGTCACCAGTTTTCAACCTTTGCTCTAGGAGGAGGACAGAATGCCATTTTGGGTGGAACAAAGCACAGGGGATTCTGAGCTCCCTTCACCTCCACTCTGCTCCTGCAAATCAGAGAGACAGAGGATGAGAGCCCTGAGTCTTAGGAAGAGAGGACATGGAAGAGGGAGCTCTGTGGTGGGCAGTGGGGTGGGGGTGGGGGGGTCCGTCCAGCCTGGCTGCAGACCAGGCAGGAGAGGCCTGGCTGAGGCAGATGCTGCTGCAGGGAGGGTATCAAGGGAGCTGTGGGAGCAATGAGGTCATTAAGGATTGTATACCAAGAAAGCCCAAGAGTCTGTAGCAGAGACACAGAAAGCAAAAACACATGCAAAACCAAAAGAAACAAACATAAGCCTTTATTTGAATGAAGAAAAATTGATAAGGTTATTGGGTGCAAGATAAATATACAAAACCAGTCACTTTTCTCTGTTTTGAGAATAAGCATATAAAAATGGAAATAGAAAAAATATCCCACTTACAATATTGACAAAAAGTAGAAAATAGTTGGGAATCGGTTTAACAAGAAAGAAACAGGCCCACGTGAAAAAGCTACATCATCTTATTGAAGGATTGAAAATAAGTTCTGGACAAAAGGAAAGACATTTCATAGTGTTGGGTGGAAGGCTTGGGTAGCACAGAAATGTCCAGATGCCCCAGATCAATTCCAAACAGTATGAAATGTCTATCTGGAAGAAATGTCTGAAAATAGCCCCAAATTTATGGAAAATAGTAGCAATGCAAGAGGACTTAGCTTATACATAGTAGAACAAACTCTAAAATCAACCACTAGCGTATTTGGATAAGACATAGATCAGTGAAATATACAGAGGAGGAAATCCAGAAATACACACCAAACATGTATCAGAATTTGATACTTGATTGAGTGAACTTTTAATTATTATCAGATAATTAAATGATGCTGACACAATCTCTGTTCATCTGGAAACAAATAAAATTGGACCAACCACCCCACTCCATAATCAAAACTACATTTCAGATGACCTAAAAATAAGATAAAAATTTAGATATAAAAAATAAAAGAAGGAGAAAAAACTAGGAGACTGTACGAGCCATCTGAGTGAAACAACTAAATCAAGAGCTCTAAAGCAAAAGTGAGGCCCCAAAACATTGGGGGGCAAAGATACATAAGCAGAGTCAATAGACAGAGGAGAGAATTGGGAATAATTTGTTAAAAAAGTGCTAGATAGGGGCGCCTGGGTGGCTCAGTGGGTTAAAGCCTCTGTCTTCGGCTCAGGTCATAATCCCAGGGTCCTGGGGTCGAGCCTGCTCAGCAGGGAGCCTGCTTCCACCTCTCTCTCTGCCTGCCTCTCTGCCTACTTGTGATCTCTCTCTCTGTCAAATAAATAAATAAAATCTTTAAAAAAAAGTGCTAGATACAGTTGGGTAACTACAGTATACAATGAGGTTTACACATTAACAAGGAAAAGATAACAGAAAAACAGGCAAAGGATAAAAATGGGTGATTCACAGAAGAGTCCTTCCAAATGGCAAACAAACAAAGGAAAAGCCACTCGGCTCCAGCAATAGGGAAATGGGGTTTAAAGTAACTATGGAAGACCGCTTTCTAGACCACTCTCCAGCCAGTACGTGCATTTCTGGCTGGGAAACACAGAAAAGATACTCTCATAAATTGTTTATGGAAAGGTGAAATATTACTGTCTTTTTAAAAAATAAGCTTTATTAAAAATCAATTGTGTCATATATATAATATCTATCCCTTGATCTAGAATTTCACTTGCAAGAGCTTATCTGACAGAAGTACGACTCCCAGAGATATGGGCATATGAACGACGATGTTTTTGCAGTATGTTTATAGTGGCAAGAAAAGATAAAAAAGTGAATGTCTATCAAGTGGTAAACAGCTGCATAAATTATGGAATATTCACACTATGGAATATTATGTACTGTTAAGAAAGAATGAGAGCTATCTATTTCCATTGGTTTGGGGAGGGGGGATTTCCTTGAAGTATTGTTGAATAAAAAAAGCAAGATGCAGGAAACTGTATTTACAATGATCCTATTTTTATAAAACAAGGATACAGGCATGTGTGTGTTTGCATATAATTTAAATGTGCCTATCAATTAAAATTAAGGAGAAAACACACAGAAAGTGTTACGAAACACACAAAGATATGAGAATGTTTAAGTTACCTAGGATGAAAGAGGAGGGTTGGTGCCAGCTAATATGCGTGCGTGGTACAGGAATGGAGGAGGGAGCCAAGCCCATTCTACATGCCCTCAGCCAGCCCCGTCCCACTGCCCCAACCCCCCCATCCCTCTCACCCTGCAGCCTACCCCTCTACCTCTACAATGCTTGACTCCTGGGACCACTCCCTTGGCCATCCCTCCCACCGATCTATATATGTGGCCTCCCATATTTTTCTCCATAATTCTAGAATAGGGCAGTCACAGCATTGAGAGGAAGAGAGGACAGAGACGGTCCCAGCGTAGGGGGCTGCTTTCATTTTTATTTTTTTTTAATTTTTATTTTTTATAAACATATTTTTATCCCCAGGGGTACATGTCTGTGAATCGCCAGGTTTACACACTTCACAGCACTAACCATAGCACATACCCTCCCCAATGTCCATTACCCCACCCCCCTTTCCCGACCCCCTCCCCACAGCAACCCTCAGTTTGTTTTGTGAGATTAAGAGTCACTT